>JAREIK010001888.1:0-52500 GCA_029783825.1 Sapria himalayana
GCATATTACCCAAGTTATAATGTGAGCATTTGTAGATGAATTCATATTCATCATATTATAAAGATTATTATAAATCTAGGAAAGTAAAATCTCATGTATAGTATGAGTCATTGATTATTATTTTATTAATTTTTTTAACATAGTCAGATATTTATAATGATAATTAACACATAATTATATAATTAGATATGTATGATTTCAATGATGCTTGATATCTAGTTGAAATTTTTTTTTTTATGCCTCTAACTACATAGTCTATTAACATTTATATTTATATATATTCTATATTTTAATATATTTTGTATATGTTTTTAATGTGTGCGAGGTTATTTTTTTATGTTGTTTATATTATTAATTATTATATGATACATACCACTCAAACAGGAAAAATCTCACACTACATAAAAGAAATATCGATTTAGCTAGGGAATTGTACCTAGCTAATGTGATTTTTTTATGTGCCTTTGTCTGATCCTATATTATGTCATACTATTGTTGGGAGCTTAACATATCTTACTATTACTCATCTTGATATTGCTTTATATTGTTCATGTAGTTGATTTTTTTTCTTTCTCTATAAGAAATAATATCTATTTCTCTATCTCAATTAAAGCAGAGTATTATGCTGCGATATTTACTACAATAAATTATGTGTGGTTGTTATTATTTGCATATATGCGAGTATTTCTTTCTCACTCATTATTATATATTGTGATTACAAGAGTGTTATTCAAATTATTCATAAATTTGTCATGAATGAATGAATCACGCACATTAAAATTGATTGTCATATTACACATTATCATCTCAAGTATGACACCATCACTTTTTTTTTTTTTGTTTTTTTCTCCTTATAGCTTGTAGATTTCTTTATAAGTTGTGTTCAATTTTCATTCTCATTTTAGTTGATAAATTATCAATGCTTATAACTGGCGCATCATGAGTTTGAGGGGATGCTAAATAACTATAGATATATATATATTTATTTGTTAAATATGGACCTAGTATTTGAAAAATTAGTCTTTTGGGTGGTTAATCTAATTAATATCTTGTATTTAGGAAGTTGATTACTCCACTTGTATAGTATACTGAATAGATGATTTATGTGTAATTATAAAATCAAAATTAAATCATAAATTATTATGTTCAATTTTTAGTTTTTCACGCACAAATCACTTATGTTGCTAGGTCGACACAGTTTTTGCATGTTTTTCCCTCTTTAACTTTCCCTGAGTCCCACCGGCAAGTGCCAACACCAGTTGAAGTGTATAAATGGACAGCGACAGCTATAATGATGGCGGCCACTTTTTGGAGTGGTCTAGCAACCCGGCCAAGGAGATCCAATTGGAGGCTGGTGCAATCACACTAGGTCTCCCATAAATCCACTGTATTAGATCAAATTATGAAAACGAATGATATAAGTGATGATAGTTTACAGCAAGGCTGATGCCGCAAGATGAGATACCTTGGAAACCTATTTAAGCAAGGGATGATCCCGCAAGAGACTATCTGCTCCTCAATCTAAAGCCTCTAAAAAGGTTCATTCACTATCATAGATTTACGCATGGTTTGCATGTTTCAACAAAAAAGGATCTTGCTGCTCTAAAATATTTAAGCTTTCGTGTCTAGGAACAATGTAGCTATTAATGGAAAATGCAGCAAACTTTGTTTTTTGACCCGAAACACCTAAACATAATTGTTTATGGACTATGACTATGACAGCTAGTTTTTATTAATTTTTTGTTTTAATTCAACTTCTACTTAATTATAAAAGGCCATTAAGTAATTCACTTTTTTACTAGTTTTCAATTGCAATAGTATTCTTTGATTTGTTTTTTTATCCAAGCTGAAGCGATCACCAGTAACAAATATAACTCATAAAAAGAATTTGACAAGTAAAGGCATAATAGATGATCAGTTGGTGTATAACTTGGGCGCATCACCAAGAATTCCCAATCTGAGGCTAGGAAGAAACTCATGCTGAGGTCTGAATGCTTGTTTTATATTGTCCTAAAATACACACACATAAAAACTTCCATGTGCTTTATGTGTATATTCTAGCAAATATGTGTGCTCAAGGGATACATTTTTTAATTTTATAATAAATGATCTTTGCAATTTATAGAGTAATGATAAATGTGCCAAGGATTCAAAATTTTCTGCACATTAGATTTATACGAGCACATGTCTTCTAGAATGCATAATTATTTTAAAAGTTTGAAAAAAATCTTCATGTTTCAGATATTAATTATAAAAGTTTGAAGTATGGAGTTGTATGGAAGATCACAAAATAAATCAATATGATAAATAAAGAGAGACTGGTACAACATATCAAATACATTACTATCAAATAAGTGTAATTTAAATGGTATCTTATATTTATTTGAATTTTTTTATTTTTTAGATTCACAGATAAATATAGATTATTTTAATGAGAAAAATTTGTCATAGATAAGATATGTAGTTGAATATGTACTTTGAGTTGATCCTTTGACTTATATTGTAATAGATATTTTGACTAAAATATTAGATTTATGTTTGATCTGATTTATTTAGCCAACTCTCACATATTAGAAAATCATATGTAAGATTAATATCTGATTATAATATCAGATATAATTATTATAATAAGCATAATTAATAATTATTTAGATTTTTTATTATAGATTCAGATAGATACAGCTTATCATATACTGAAGGATGAGATGAAATTTTTAGGCCGATATATCTTTTAGGGATCAATGCTTTTACAATTATTCGAGCATTCATATTTAAGTTGGGATTTTATATATTTGAAAAATAATAAATAAATAATTATTTTGAGATTTGATATATACATAATTAAATCTGATGATAATGATCATAAGTGATAAATTTTAGATTAATTATTTATTTGAAGAGATTGAGTAATATTTTGTTTTTCTTTTTATTTTTTATTATAATAATTAGATAATGATATATAATATTAATTTTGATGTTTCAAGAGCAATAAAGTATATAAAATGAATTTTTTTTTCAAAAAATAAGATTTAAGATTATATTATGTGTATAATTTATGTTTATATAATAAATTAACTAGTGAATATTTTCATGAAGGTATTGAATAAATCTCAACATTTTTTTAAATTTGATATCATGAGTATTTGTTCATCAATTTGTAGTGGATATTATATTTTTTTTTATTTGATAAATAATTTTATTAAGAATTTCTCAGGTGATTAATCTCAGGTGTATAATGATAAATAATATTATTAAGAAATTTTATGATAATGATATATAATATTTATTTTGATATTTTACTAGCAAATAAAATATATAGAAAATGAATTATTATTTTTTTTCCAAAAAAAAAGATCTAAAATGATATTATGTGTATATTTTATGTTTATATAATAAAATAACAAGTGAATATCTTCACAAAGACTTGAATAAATTTCAATTTATTTTTTTTTAAAATTGATATCATAAATTTAATTTGTTCATCAATTTGAGGATGTTGCTATACTTTATATATGAAGCTAGTTAACATGTGAGTAGACACAATCCAAGTTGAGATTTTATATACCCTTGTACATATTTTATTATTTTTGAGTTATTTTTTTTTTGCTAATTCATATAATTTTGAGTATAACATCTTATCCTACAAAGAGGTTGCTCTCATAAGTATTTGATCATGGACGGTTTAAATACTATATTGAGGTTTCATATTCACGTTGGAGTTAAATTTGGTTTATGAGGAGAATAACATTATTAGATGATTTGGTCACTTCAAAAATTGTTTATTACATAGTCTCTTCAAACACAGTCTCTACAAAGTTATTGGGTAAATTTGTTGAGATATTTATCTCTTTTTATATATCCTGTTAAAGCAAGAGTCTTCTGTACTTGGGTGTGAATGTGATCTCCATATCTATCTTATCATATCTTAATATTTGGAAGCATTTAAAATATGAAGGCTAGATAAGAAAATAAATTGTACTAGTATATTATCTTGATAGTCTTACCTCAAAAGATTGAAGAGATCGTGCGTGATAAATCTTGAATTCAAGACTTACTATTCTTATAGTTTGGACAAATTTTTGTCATCGCATAAAGATATGATATCTTATTAGATAGAAAGGTATATCTAAGTTAACATTTGAATAAGTCATGAAGTTGAAGACCAGATGGAAGAACAGAGTAATCTATTATTTGAAATCTACAAGAATTTGAAAATTGGATTTTAAAATATATCAATTATAATTGGTAGTTACTTATAAATTACTATAAACTCTTAAGAAATCTTTCATTTATAGATATTTTCTGATAAATGTATAAAATAAGTGTTTAAATCTGTCTAAGTATATTCCATGCTAATTCATAAGATTTTAAATCTGAAATAAGATTATTAATCCTCCTTTGTTTTAATATCATCAAATCATATCCCCCTTCAATTATTAATCTCCTCATTCAACAAAATCTTTCAAATGATATCAAATCTCACCTACTTTATACACTACAAACTCTTCACAAGGAAGCATCTTCAGATAATTTGAATGCTAGAGTGGATCGATTGATACAGGTGAAACTAATTTTTTTTGGTTTTTTATTGCATCCCTTCCTAGTGTTTTGCTTCAAAACGAACCCCTTACTATCCAGGAACTTGTTGCTAAATTCAAATCGATACTAAAAATGTAGGAGGACATGAATGCTTTTGGCAATATTTTGAGCAAAATATCATGAATTCAGAAGACCAACGGATCAAACTATGTTGCCCTTGGGACCGAGTAATGTGCACCAACAAGTATGAACTACGAACACTTTTTTTAAAGTATTTACTTGTTTCTGAATTGCTACATTTTTATCATTAAAAAACCACCTAATCAATTGCTTATGTAATACTTGTGTATCTTCAAATTAATAAGAATCTTAATGTTTTTTAAGTTGATAATCAGTTTGTGTATCATTTGTTGTGTCTACTCAATTGTTGGCATCATCTCATTTTGCTAGGTTTGAGTTTTTGAATTCTTATGATTACAGGGCACATTGATCAGATATTCAGAGTCACCCAAAGGCCAATGTACAGTTTAAGAAATAATCTCTTAAATGCGACATAGATTTTAGTCAGAATTCATTTAGTGGCATTTTTCTATTCTATGATTGTTGCTTTATTTGCAAATCAGCGCTGTCTCGGCAAAAAAGGCATTAACTCTCATGAGTTGGCAATTGCAAATCCACTCTCTAAAACTCATTACAAGTATCGGTCATAGGTGATGGAATGTTATAATTTCAAATCCCTTGTGCATTTGCGAATCCACTTTTTATTATTATTAAAATGTTTGAATTGCTTTACACTTGCATTAAAACATGTGGTAGGTTGATATTTTAACAAAGTTATACATGCCATCCGTGCATATAAGCTTGGTTAAGGATCATAGAAAGTAGAGAAAAAATGCACAAGGAATTGGTGTGGGCTGGTGTGATTTTATGATTGATTGTATTGTATGACTATATTTTTGCTTGATTATATTAGAAATGTGTTTTAATGAAAGTGATGTGATATAATTATAACATAACAGGCTCGATGAGATTTTTTACTCAGTGTGATAGTGCTTTTCATCTCTCTGCCCGATCATGCTGTTCTATCTTACAGGAGGGCCAAGCTGCTAGTTGTAGGATACTCTTTTAAAATGTAATATTGGTGATTATTTGACATGTGATTATTTGATTATAATTTGTGTAAGAGTAATTATCCTAGTTAATTTTGATCATAACATACTTGAATTATTTTTTCTTATTGAAATATTTTTTAATATTTAATGTTGTGTATGTTTTTGATCTCTCCATTTATTCTTTTTTTTTTCAGCTTTTGGATAATTTAGCTAGTGAAAATACAAAAGTGAATTGGAGGAACTCATTTTGCTTGAATTTGATTGCTTATACTTCATTCACCATTACTGTTGAAATATGTAGGCTTGTTTTTCTATTCCCTCATTACTCATATTGCTTGTATGTGTCCCTTCCAGATTTTTTTGTCGAATTTGTGTATGTGACAAGTAGTGGAGAAAGAATGTGAATCATCCAATATGGTGGAAAGATGGGTGAGTTAGATTCTTACGAGATTGAAGTAGGAGAAACAAAGGGTGAAATGCTTCAAAATCTGGCCAAGTTTTAGTTCTCCTGTGTAAGCAACCTCGCTCTCCCAAATAGAGAAATAATGCCGTAATATTCCTCTCCCACAAAAAACAAATATTATTATGTTTTTTTTTTCATTCCATGTCTTGTTCAACCATCAATGTAGTGCTTGAGATTGCCTACAGTGAACCTGGAGCCAGGATGGTAGCCATGGATAGTTTTAGCAAAAATGTCAGGGAATTACTATGGCCGCCTCGCTCTCATTCATATAGGTCTCTCTCTCTCTCTCTCTCTCAGTTCAATACTTTCAAACCAGTATCGACCAACTAGGTTTTTGGCAACGGTAATTATAAAGCTTCAATCACGACAGAACTGATTGAGATTATCTCCGAAGCTTCTACAATAAATCATTAAATGCTTCTTTAGAAACAAATGGTTTTTTACAGTGTTTCCTTGATCAAAATTATATAAAAAAAATAATTCTAATTTTCGGAGCACTGCATTGCGGGACCAAAGTGGGAATCGAGAATCAAGCGGGTGAGTTCATGCAAGCTTCTTACGTGCTTCACCTTTGTTAATGTATTATATTCTCTACAAAATTGAATGTAAACAGCACATGCATTACATTTTCATTCATTTTATAGCGGGCACAACAATGGAAGTTGGCTTCTCACAAAAATTGAAAGTAAACAGCACATGCAAGCTTCTCACACAATGGAAGTTGGCTTGCCAGAGCAGCAGCAGCAAAACCTCTAGCAATATGCTGTCACGGAGAAGCTCAACCAGGCAATACTGCTACAACTCAACTTGGAGGGAGTGAAGTCTAGAACCATCAGTCTTTACAAAGCAATCAGTCATATTCTAGAAGACTTCGATGCTTACTCCCGAACAAAAACATTTTTTTCTCAACCTAATAGTACCTCTTTAATGCATATTCAGATGCACAAACACCAACTCTAAGAAAAAAAATACTGGATGATTGGAGTAGGTGTTGTATGTTTAAAGATGCAATTTAAGTATATTTTGCAACCATGAATAACCAAAATGTTGAAGAAAAAATATTTTAGAATTGACTATTACTAATTGTAGCAATTGTTCGAGGACTAAAGACAATAGATATAACTCTAAGATGAGTCCATTTTAGTTGTTTTCTCTATTTGTGGACAAAGCTGGTTCAACGCAGATGTCTGGTTCAATATGGAAATGAGTTCTGCACAAACAGGATTATCCAGATCTAAAACTATCCTAAGGTCATAGTGGATAGCTGGAGGTTGTGTTCTTCCACACATTAAATAACTTGAAAAGTGTATGTATATGTTCATTGATTCAATCTTAAGCTTCAGTGTTATCTTTCTTTTTCATCTAGGAAAAAACTATTGAGAGAAATTGATGTGCACCTTGCTGATGTGAAACAAAATAGGTTGTTTGATTGTCAAAACGCATCATCTGCTAGTTTCAACTTGAAAACTAAATCAGAGCTACGGCTCTTCTCTGATCAAGTTGGTGCTCCTCGATTGCAAAAAGCTTTCTTGGCAATGAACTAAAATGTGCATGTCAGTCCTTCCTTTTTTTTATGACTTATGGGGGAAAATGTTATTATTATGTCATTTTATATTGCATGTAACTTTCTTTAATCAAAATTGGGTCAATCATCCATTTGCAGCACGACAACAAGAAATGGCTTCATATCCTTTTAAATATGTTTCCCATTACAGGAAAAATATTCCGGCTGTGGCATGCAGTGGCAGCACCGGCAGGGGGGGCAGCGATGGCAGCCATTGTAGTGGCCAGTGGCTGCAGCTACGACAGTAGTGGTGGTGGCATCGGCAGCATTGGTGGCAGCCGTGGCAGCAGAAGCAGTGGTGGCTGCATTAGCAGCAATGGCAGTGGTAGCGGTAGTGGCAGCGGTGGTAGCGGTGACAGCAGTGGTAGCAGCGGTGACAGTAGTAGCAGGGGCCGCACCGACAGCAGGAGAAATAGGAACGGCAACACATGCAGTATATACGTACGTATATAGTCAATATATACGTACATATAATTCCGTAGTATTTTATGTACTCGGTATATATGTACGCATAATACTGTAATTTATATGTACAAATACTATAGTAATATATGTACGAGTGAAATGCTAGAATATATGTACATATTTACTGCAGTAATATATATTAATCAAAACATAGTTTTATTTTAATTTATTTTGATTCGATTTAGTGGTTTAAATTTCTTACAGATTTGGTACCGCATTGTTTCCTATACGAAGCTTGTATTAGTGAAGGGAATTTTTAAAATACATGAAGCATCTTGACTCGGACAGCTTTTTCACAGCGGAAAGTTGGTGATCGGAGGAGCAGAGGGAGAGAAAGCAATGGCAATGCATTGATATATTGTACTTTATGCACAATCGGCAGATACATTGATTAATAAGATGTAATATAATTTTTGTTATTTTTTTGTTTAGTTATTTAAAATATTGTATTAGAATAAGTTATTAAGCAAATTTTTTTTGTTGAATTTAAAATTTTCATTTATAGTTTCTGTTTTTATTAAATTTAATATTAAAATAGTAAATTATTAAATTAAATTTTAGTTTAAGTTGTATGACAATCAACTTTAATTTTGTGTTTGTTCATGTCTATAATAATTATTTATATATATATGTGAAAATGTTTTTGTGGCTTCGAATTTTTTGGGTGGAGTATTAGCCTATTAAAGGTATGTAAAAACCTATTATCAACAGCAATAGCAGCAACGGTAGCATCAGAAGTGGTGGTAGTTGTGGTAGTGGTGGCGGCAGTAGCAATGGGAACTACAGTGGCGGCGGCAACGGCGGTAGCGGCGGTGGGAGCGGTAGCGTCGGGAGCGGCAGCAGCAGTGGTGGGAGCTGCGACATCAGAGGCAGCAGTCGTGGTTGTAGCAGCGGCTAAGCCAGAAGCAGCGGTAGCACTAGAAGCAGCGGTAGTAGCGGCAGCAGCAGCACCAGAAGCAGCGGTAGTAGTAGCAACATCAGCGGTGGCGGTGGCATCAACGGCAGCGGCGGTAGCAGGGGAGGCATCACCGGCAGTGGTAGCTGTGGCTGCAGTAGTAGCACCAAAAGTGGGGGCAGCGGCGGCCGACCCAATAGTGGATAGCAGTGGTTACAACTAGCAACGGTAGCTGCGGTAGCAGTGATAATGGCAGTGGTGACGGTAGAGGCAGCGGCGGCAACGATGACAACAGTAATGGTATTGGCAGTGACAACGACAATGGTAGCAGCAGCGACAGCGACAATGGTAGCAGCAGCATGAGCGATAGAAAGAGTAGTAGCAACAGCACCAAATGAGGTATATACGTACGAATAAAGTCAATATATACGTATATATAATACTGCAATATTTTATGTACATATATACTGAGTACATTTGTACTCAGTTTATATGTACACATAATACTACTATTTTTATGTACATATACTGCAGTAATATATGTAAGAGTGAAATGCTAGTATATATTTACATATATACTACAGGATTATATATGTATCAAAACATAACTTTTTTTTAATTTGACGGAATGGTTTAAATTTCTTACAGATATGATATCGCATTGTTCCTCATACCAAACTTTTATACGTAATGGAATTTTTCACTAGATATTACGTACCGTGACTCGGACAGCATTGTCGTAGTTGAAAAATGATGATCGGAGGAGGAGAGGGAGAGAAAGCAAAGTCAATGAATTGATATATTATACTTTATTCACTATAGGTAGATATATTGATGAATAAGATAAAATTAATTTTTGTTATTTTTTTGTTACAATTATGTAAAATAATTAATTAGAATAAAATATTAAATGATTTTATATTTTGTTTATTATAAATTAT
Organism: Sapria himalayana; assembly: GCA_029783825.1. Lineage (NCBI taxonomy): Eukaryota > Viridiplantae > Streptophyta > Magnoliopsida > Malpighiales > Rafflesiaceae > Sapria > Sapria himalayana. Next base: position 9,980 of record JAREIK010001888.1, read on the forward strand.
TTATAGTTTCAATTTTTATTCAATTTAATATAAAAATGTTATATTATTTAATTAAAAAATTTTAAAATAAATTAAATTCTGAAATTATTTTTGAAAGTAAAATAGCTAGGGTAAATTCCCTTGCTAAATAAGCAAGGCAAAAATACCTTGCTCATTTAGCTAGGGAAATATTAAAATTAGCGACGGATTTTCCGTCGCATTTATTTAGCTAGGGACTATATCCGTCGCTAAAATTTATAGAGCAGGACTTTAGCTAGGGACTAATCCATCTTTATTTTCATTAAGTGACGGAAATTCTCATTTACCTTGCTAATTTAGCTAGGGAATCTATTTTTTTTAGCAAGAGATTTTTCATCACTAAATATTTAGCCAGGGACAATTTCCGTAGCTAAATTATAGCAAGAAGCACTTTAGATAGGGAACCGATTCATTAGTAATGCATCGCTATATCCTTTTTAGCAATGAAAATTGCAAATTTAGCTAGGGAATTATCCCTAGATAAATGTGCTTTTTATTGTAGTGATACATAGATCAGTAGATAGAGAGATAGATAGATAGATAGATAGATATATATATATATATATATATATATATATATATATATATATATATAAATAAAAAATAGATAGATAGACACATAGGTAGATAGATAGGAAAACAAATAGATAGATAGATAGGAGATAAATAAATATACAAATAGATAGATAGATAGATAGACACATATAAAGACATATTGGCAGATAGATTGACAAATAGATAGTCCCATTGATAGATAGATATAGATAGATAGACAAACAGATAGATAGATAAATAAATAGATAGAAAATATAGACAGACAAATATATAGACGCACAGATAGATAGATAGAAAAATAGATAGACACACATAGATATAGATAGATAGAAAGATAGATAGTTAGATAGATTGATAGACAAATAGAAAGACAGATAGAAAGATTGATAGATAAACAAATAGATAGATAGACAAATAGATGGATAGATTGATTGATAGATATATAATTAAAGAGACATATAGATAGATCGACAGACAGATAGATTTATTTAAATATAGATAGGTAGATAGATAGATAGATAGATAGATATATATATATATATATATATATATATATATATATATATATATATATAAACAGAAATATAGATAGATAGAAAAATAGTTAGATAGATAGATAGACTTATAAATAGATAGATAGATATATAGAAAGAGATATATATATATATATATATAGATAAACATATAGTTAGCCACATAGATAAACACATATATAGATAGATTTTTAGATATATTGACTGATATATAAATAGATATCCAAATAGATAAATGGATAGATATGTGGATAGATAGATGGATTGATAGTCCGAAAGATATATTGATAGATAGATAGATAAATAGATATATAGACATATAGATAGACCTATAGAACGACATATATATAGACAAATAAATAGATAGATAGAGAGATGACAGAAACTAGACATATATATATATATATATATAGATTAATAGATAGATAAACAAATAGATAGATAGATAGACAGAAAGAAAGATAGATAGATAGAAAGATAGAAAGATAGAAATATAGATAGATAGATAGATATTTAGTTAGTTAGATAGATAGATAGATAGATAGAACGATAGTTAGTTACATAGATAAATAGACAGTAAGATAGATAGACAGATATATAGATCAATATACTAATAGATAGATAGATCGATAGATAAACAAATAGAAAGTGAGATAGATAGATAGTTAGAAAATTAGTTAGACAGAAAGTTAAACAGATAGATATATTGCTAGATAGACATACAGATAAATAAATAGTTAGATAGATTGACAGATAGATTTACAAATAGTTAGAAAACTAGATTGAAATATAGTTATACAGCTAGATTTATAGATAGTTAGACAGATAGATATATAGATAGATACATAGATAGTTAGACACATAGATATAAAGAAAGATATATTGATGGACAGATAGATATATAGAAAGAGAAACATATAGATAGATAGATTAATAAATAGAAAGATTGCCAAATATAAAAATATATAGTTAGATGGATAGATAAACATACAGATATACAGATAGAAAGATAAATAGATAGATAGACAGACAGATTGATTGATTGATTATTTGATAGAGAGATTAATAGATAGTTTGATATATAACTTGAAAGACATATTAATAAATAGATTTATAGATAGATTAATGACTAATTGATAGACAGATCGATACACACAGACAAAGATAGCTTGATAGTTAGATAGATAGATTGATTGATATACAGATATATTGACAGATAGATAGACAAATAAATTGATAGATAGGTAGATTGATAGCTAAACAGATAGATAGAAAGAAAGATAGATTTATATATAGATAAATTGGTACATCGACAAATTGATTAAAAGATAGACAAATATATACATAGATAGATAGACATATATATATATATATATATATATATATATATATATATATATATATATATATATTATACATATATATAGACAAATATAGTGAGATATAGATAGATAGAGAGATAGATGGATAGATAGATAGATAGAAAGTCAGATAGAAAGATAGACAGATTAATATATTGACAGATCAACACATAGATATATATACAATTATAAAGACATAAAAATAGATAGATATACGAACAAATAGATAGACTGATAAATAGAAAGGTACATAGATAGATAGATGCATGGTTTGATAGATAGATATTTAGAAAGACAAATATATAGATAGTTAGAAAGATAGATCGATAGATAGATAGATGAATAGATAGATAGATAAATAGATAGATATACATATAGATAGACAAATATATGGAGAGTCACATAGATAGATAGATATATAGATATACATATAAATAGAAAGATAGATAGACAGATAGATATACAGACAATGAGATAGAAAGATATATACATAAAAAGACACACTGATAGAGAGAAAGATAGACAAATATATAGATAGACTGATAGATAGATACATAGATATATAGACAGAAATATACACTGATAGTTAGACAAACAGATCGATAAACAGATAGATAGATTGACAAATAAAGAAATATATATACAAATAGATAAACAGACAGACATATAGGCAGAGAGATAGTCAGATAGATCAACAGATATACAGACTGATAAATAGATAGATATATAGATCGATAGATAGAAAAATAGACTTATAGATTGACATACAAATAGATAAGCAAATATATAGATAGACCAATGGATAGATAGACAGATAAACAAATAGATAGACAAACTGATCGACATGTAGATATAAAGATAGATAGATAAAAAGATAAATAAACAATTACACATGCAAATAAAAAGTCCGATACAAAGATAGATAGACAGGCAGATATACAAATAGAAAGACATAGAAAGATTGATAGATAGATACATGATAGATGCATAGATGGACGAATAGATAGTTTGATATATAGACACATAGATAGACAAATAGATAGTTATATAGATAGAAAATGGATAGACTGGCATATAAATAGATGGATAGAAAGATGGATATATAGATAGTCAGACAGATATATAAATACACAAATAAATAGATAGATTGATTGATTGATAGACAAATATATATAGATATTGATATATATATATAGACAAATAGATAGATAGATAGAAATATAAATAGGTAGAATGACAAATAGATAAACAGATAGATAGACAAATTGATAGATAAATAGACAGATAAATATAAAGAACTAGAGAAAAAAAAGATAGATAGATAGATAGACACATAGATAGAAAGATAAATATAAAAAGAGAGAGAGATAGACAGACAGATAGATAGTCAGAGAAATTCAAATAGATAAATAGATATATAAATATAAAGATAGAAAGATAGATAGAAAAATAGATAGAGAGGCAAATAGATAAATATACAGAATAATAGATAGATTTATATATATATATATATATATATATATATAGACAAATAGAAAGATAGATAGATATATAGATACATAGATACATAGAATGATAGAAATATAGAAAAACAAATAGTCTCACATATTCAAAGACAAATAGAAAGACATATTGAAATAAAAATAAAAAGATAGATAGAAAGGCATATAAAAAGACATAGATATATTGATAGATATATGGATAGATATATGGATAGATAACTAGAAATTTAGACTTAAACATAGATTGATAGATATATAGATAGATATACAGATAGAAAGATGGATTGATAGAGTGATAGATAGTATCTTAGAGATGGATGGATAGATAAATTGATAGATAGATAAATAGATTGAAAGAAAATGGATGGATAGATAGACAAATAAATAGATACAAAAAAATAGAGAGATTGATATATTGATAGATAGATAATAAATTGATTGATTGATAGTTCAATAAAAATATAGATAGACAGATAGATACACAGATGGGTGGATAGATAGATATATAAATATTTATATAAATAGATAAAAAAATATATAGATAGATAAATATATAGATAGATAAATATATAGATAGATATATAGATAGATATATAAATAGATAATAGATAGATAGATAGACACATAGATAGATAGGAAGACAGATAGTTAGACATATAAAAGATAGATAGATATACAAATATATAGATAGATAGTTATACACATATAATGACATAATGACAGAAAGATTGACAAATAGATAGTCCTATTGATAGATAGATAGACAAATATATAGACACACAGGTAGATAGATAGAAAAATAGATAGACACACATAGATATAGATAGATAGATAAAATGATAGATAGACAGATAGTTGGATATATAGATAGATAAATAGATAGATAGATAAATAGACAGATAGATAGAAAGATTGATAGATAAACAAATAGATAGATAGACAAATAGATAAATAAATTGATAGATAGACAAATAAATAGACAGATAGATATACAGATAGATAAATAGATTTAAATATAGATAAGTAGATAGATAGATAGACAGATATATTAACAAATAGAAGATAGATAGAAAAATAATTAGTTAGATAAATTGATATATAGATAGATATATAGATAGAAGATAGATAGAAAGAAAGCTATATAGATAGATAGACTGATAGACTAGTAGATAAATAAACAAATAAACAAATAGAAAGACAAACTAATAGATAGACATTTAGTCAAAAGATAGACTAATAGATAGATAGATAGATATACATATAGATACACAAAAATATAGATAGAATAATAGATAGACAGATAGAGAGAAAGAAAAATAGATAGATATATAGATAGACAAATAGATATACAAACAAAAAGATAGAAAGTTAGATAGACAAGCAGATAGAAAGACAAATTAACAAATAAATTGACATATAGATAGATAACTAGCTAGAAAAACATATAGACAGATTGGTTGAATGATAGATAGACAGAAAGCAAGAAAGACAAATAGATAGACAAAATGTTTGAAAGGTAGAATAAAAGATAAATAGAAAGATAGAATGAAATCCTTATAGATAGTTGGATAGTTAGATAGAAAGATAGTCTGATAGATAGTCAAATAGATAGATAGATAGATAGATAAAAAGATAGTAGATAGCTAGATATTTCAATAGATAGATATACAGAAAGATATATGGATTAATAAACTGATAGATAGTGAGATAGAAAGTCGGATAGATAGAGGGATAGATAGGTATATAGATACATATGTAGATATATAGTCAGATAGACATTTTGGGAAATAGATTAATAAAAAGATAGCTAGACAAATAGATAAATAGATGGATACATAGACAAACAGATAGATAGATAGATAGATAGATATATATATATATATATATATATATATATATATATATATAGTTAGATAGACATATAGACAAATAGAAAGACAAATAGATATGCAAACAGATTAATAGATATATAAGTAGATAGATAGATAGATAAATAAAGAGATAGACAAACAGATAGATAGATAGATAGATATACAGATAGATAGATATATATATATATATAAATAGATAGATATATAGATATACAGATCGATAGATAGATAGACAGACAGACAGACAGGTAGATAGATATATAAATAGATAGATAGACAAATAGAAAGATCGGTATATAAATTGTAAAATAGACATATAGATAGAAAAATATATATATATATATATATATTTATATAAACATATAGATAGACAGACAGATAGATATATACACAGATTAATAAATAGACTTATAGAAAGATTGGTAGATATATCGATAGACAGTTAGATCGATAGATTTATAGATAAATAGACAAGCAGATAATTAGATATATATATATATATATATATATATATATAGTTAGACAAATAGATAGATAGAATAAAAGATAGATAAATAGATAGAGAGATAGATAGATGGATAAAGAGATAGATAGATGGATAAAGAGATAGATAGATGGATAAAAAGATAGATTGACAAATAGATAAAAAGATAGACAAATAGATAGATATATAGATAGATAGACGGATAGACAAACAGATAGTAAGACAGATAGATAGACAAATAGATTGACTAATATATAAATAGAGAGTCAGATAGATACACATGTAGATAAATAAACATATAAAAAAAGAGATAGACAGATAGATAGATAGACATATAAATTGACAAATATATCATAGAAAGATTGATAGATAAATAAAAAGATAAATAGAAAGATAGACAGATAGATATACTTATAGATTTCAATAAAGATAGATAATAGATATATTGATAAATAGATAGATATAAAGATAGATAGATAGACAGATAGAGACACTAATAGATTCATAGATAGACAAATAGATAGATATAAATAGATAGAAAAATAGATAAACTGATAGATAGATAGATAGATAGACAAATAGATAAAGAGAAAGAGAGACAAATAGACAAACATATAGTTAAATAGATACATATATAGATAGAAAAATAGATAGATATTGAGAAAGATACATAGATAGATAGATAGAAAAAGTTATAGATATACAAATAGATAGAAAGATAGATAGGTTGATATACTAATAGATTGATAGACAAAGAGATAGATAAATAGTTAGATAGATAAAAAATAGACAGATAGATTGATAGAGAATAGATAGACAATATATAGATAGAAAGATAAATAGATAGATAGACAAATAGAAAGAGAGCAAATAGAAAATATATAGACGCATAAATATAAATATAGACAAATAGACAGATAGAAAGAGAGATAGATATCAAAACATATAGATAGACATATATACTGATATATAGATTGATAGATAGATAAATAGACATAAAGACAGAAGATAGATAGACAGATATATAGATACACATACATATATACATATATACAGATAGATAGATAGATAGAAAGATATACCTATAGATACATAGATAGATAGATAGACACAAAGACACATAGACACTCAAATATATAGATAGATAGTTAGACTGATTGATTGGTAGATAGATAGACAAACACATAGACAAATAGAAAGATAGATAGATAGACAAATAGATAGACATATAGACAAATAGATAGAAAGACATATAGAAAGTCATATAGAAAGACAAATAGATAGATAGATGGATCAGTAGATAGATGAATATATATATAAATAGATAGACATATAGATAGAAGTATATAAAGATTGATAGATAGATGGATAAATAGTTGGATAGATAGATGGAGATAGACTGATAAATTGATGGATAAATAGTAAGATAGATTGATGAATAAATAGATGGATTGATCAACAGATAAATTGATGCATATATAGATAGAGAGATACATGGATAGATAGATGGATATATATATATATATGGTAGATAGACAAAAATATATATTAATAGATGGATGGATATATCGATGAATAGATATACGGATTAATAGATTGATGGATAGATGGATAGATAGACATATAGATACATAGATAGATAAATAAATAGATAGATAGATAGATAAATTGATTGATAGATATATTGACTGATATATAGACAAATAGATAGATAGATACATAGACAAATAGATAGATAGATAAACAAATAGAAAGATAGATAGATAAACATATAAAAAAATATATAGATAGATATATGGAAATATAGATATACAGACTGATAGATAGATAGATATATAGAAAGATATATAGATTGGCATAATGATAAATATATAGATTGATAGATTCTTGATAATAGATAGATAGAAGGATAAATAGATAGATAGATATATTGATTGATCCTTTGATTGACACAGATAAAAAGATTGATTATTTGATAGACGAATTGATAGACAGATTTTTAGACAAATTGATATGAAATTGATAGACATAAAATTAATAGATAGATATACACATATATAGACATACAAGATAGATAGATAATTACAAAAATAGGCAGATAGATAGATAGATAAATAGATAGATAAACATATATACAGAGAGGCAAATAGAAAGATAGACAAATAGATAGAAAGATAGACAAGTAGTGAGATAAAAAAATATAAAAATAGTTAGATAGATATAAAGATAGAAAGATGCATAGATAGACTGATAGAAAGAAAAATAGATATCAAGATAGATAGAGAGCTTGATATACATATATGTAGGTATACAACAATCTAGATAGATAGATTTATCGATAGACAAATAGACAAATATATGGATAGATACATAGATAAATAGATAGTCAGTGTTATAGATAGACACATAGATAGAAAGATAGGTAAGTAGATAGACTAATAGATTGATAGACAAAGAGATAGATAGACAGATAGATAGATAGACAAAAAAATAGACAGATAGATTGATAGAGAATAGATAGATAGACAATATATTGATAGAAAGACAGATAGATAGAAAAATAGATAGATAGAAAATAGATAGATAGATCGATTGATAAATAGAAAGATAAATAGACAAATAGATAGCTAGAAATATAGATAGATACACTAAAAGAAATAAATAGATAAATATATAAATAGAAAGGTAGAGAAAAAATAAAAATATGGACATATAGATATATACAAAGATAGCTAGATAATATATAGATAAATAGTCAAATAGAAAGATAAATTGATTGAAAGAAAGAAAGAAAGATAGATAAATAGATAAATAGATTGTTAAATAGATATAAATGATAGAAAACTAGATAGATAGATAGATACACAAATAGAGAGAAAGACACATAGACAAATAGATAGATATATATAAAGAGAGATAGATAGATTAATAGATTGATAGATTGATAGATAAAAATATAGACAGATAGATAGATAAAATGATTGGTAGATTAGGAGAATAGAGAAATACAAATCGATATATATATATATATAAACAAAAATACAAATAGATTGATATATAGATAGACAGATACACATATATAGAGATGGATTGATTGACTAATAGATAGATAGATAGATAGTGAACTAGATAGATAAATAGATATAAAAATAAATAGATTGCAAGATAGGCCGATTGAAAGATAGGTAGATAAATAGATAGATAGATACATAGACAGATTGATAAATAAATAGATAGACAGATAAATAGATAGATAGATATACATATAGGTAGAAAGAGAGATATCCAAATAGATATATAGATAGTTAGAAAGACTATTATACTGACAGAGTATAAATAAAAGATAGTCAGATAATCAGATAGATATATAGAAAGGTATAAAGATAGACATATAGATAGATAGAATAATTAATAGATAGACATATAGATAAACAAATAGACTAATAGAGAGATAGATAGATAGATAGAAAGGTAGATAGATAGATATATAAATATAAAGATAGTAAGATAGTTCTATAGATATATAGTTAGACAGATGATAGATAGAAAGATGTATACTTAGATAGTTACATAGATAGGTAGGTAGATAAATAGATAGAAATATAGACATTTATATAAATAAAAAAATAAATATATGGACATATAGACAGATAGACAAATATACAGATAGATAGATAGATAAAAATATAGATAGGTAGAAAGATAGAAAGATAAATAGATAAAGAAACAAATAAAAATAAAGATAGAAAGATAAACAAATAAACTAATAGACTAAAAGACACACAAATAGATTGATAGATGGACAGATAGACAATCAGATAGATAGATAGATAGGTAGGTAGATAAACACATAGACAAATAGTTAGATAGATATAATGATAGATATATATATATATATATATATATATATATATATATATATATATATATAGATAGAAAATTAGACTCATAGACACAAAGACACAAAGACAGATAAATAAATAGATATATAGATTAACAAATATAAAAGTAGACATAAATACAAACAAATAGATAGATAGAAAGATAGATAAATAGTCTTGTAAACACATAGACAGTTCGACAAATAGATATATAGATTTATAGATAGATAGATTGATTGATAAATAGACAAATAGATAGACACACACACACACACACACACACACACACACACACACACACACACACACACACACATATATATATATATATATATATATATATATATAGAAAGATTGATTGACAAATAGATAGATAGATAGACACTTAATGAGAATAATATATAGAAAGATAGATAGAGATATTGAATGATAGACTACTAGAAAAAGAGACAAATAGATAAATAAATTTAATGAAATATAGGTAGATAGACATAGAGATATATATATTGATATATAGATTGATAGTTATATAGATTGACCAATAGTGAGATAAATATATATACACATAGATAGATAGATATATAGATAAATAGATAGGTAGATATGTTGATTGATAGAAAACCAAATAGATAGATACACACATTATAAACTATGTAGATAGATAGATAGATATAGATAGATAGATAATCACATAAAGAGATAGATATGCAGATAGATAGATAGTCAGATAAAAAGATAAACACATAAATACATAGATAGATAGACACATATATAGATAGATAGAGAGATGGATTGATATACAAATATGTAAATAGATAGGTAGACATATTTATAGATAGATAGATAGAAAGATAGAAAGATAGACATATATAAAGATAGATATATAGATAGATAGATAGTTTCAATGATAGAAAGACAATTACACTCATAAATAGATTGAAAGATATAAAAAAAGAAATAAATGAAGATAGATAGATATACAGATAGATAGATATATAGATTGGATGATAGACAGATAGACACAAAGACATATAAAAATACAAACAGAGAGAGAGAGAGATATATATATATATATATATATATATATATTTATAGACAAGACAGACAGACATACAGATATAAAAATAGATAGTTCGATAGTTTGATAGAAAAATAGACAGATAAATAGATAAGCATATCAGTAGATAGAGAGATAGAAAGATAACAAATGCAAAGATATATAGTTAGAGAGATAGAAAAATAAAAATAAAAATATATAGATGATTAGATAGATATATATATCGATTTATATACAGATTGATATACAGATTGATATATATACATATAGATAGAGAGACACATAGATACATAAACACATAAAAAGATATATATATATTGAAAGATAGACATATAGATTGATACATACATAATAGATAGATAGATAGACAAATAGACAAATAGATTGATAAACTAAATGACATTTAGATAGTTTGAAAGATAGAAAGCTATATTAATAGATTGATTAATTGATTTATTGCCAATTAGAGAGTTAAATAATTAGATAGATAGATAGATATACATATTGAATGATTGACAGATTGATAGATATATAGACTGATAGAAAGATAAATATATAGATATAAAGATAGACAGATAGACAAATTGACAAATGCTAGAAAGACATATAGACAAATAGATAAACAAACATATAGATAAATAGACAGACAGACAGATAGATAGATAGTGAATTAGATTGATTGAATCATTAAAAGATAGAAAGATTAATAGTTTCACAAATTGATAGATAGATAGGTATATATAAATATTGACCTATAGATAGAAAGATAGATAGACAGATAGACACAAATAGATAGTTTGGAAAATTGATTGATAGACAGATAGATTTATAGGCAGACAAATAGATGAAATGATCATAGACTTATATACTAATAGATTAATTTAGAGATACAGAAATAGACACACAGACAGATAGAAAGATTGATAGATTCAAAGATTGATATATAAATAGATAGATGAATATATAGATAAACGGATAGATAGATAGACTGATATACACTTCTACATTTAGATTGATAGATATATAGAAAGATATATATAAATAGATAAATAGATAGATAGATAGATAGACTTATAGACAAATAGTTATATAGTCTTTTAAATAGTTATACAAATAGAAAGATAAATAGATAGGTAAATAGTTAGACATATAGTGAATTAGATAGATATAAAGATAGATAGATAGATTAATAGATTACAATATTTATAAATAAAGAGATAGATAGATAAATAAATAGATAGATAGATCTATATATAGAAAGATAGATAAATAAATAGATAGACACAAATAGATACTTAGGAAAATAATTTGATAGACAAATAGATAGATAGATAGATTGTTGTAATGATACAGAGACTTATAGACTGATAGACTAATATACAGATAGAGACATGGTAGATAGATCGATAGAGATATTCAAAAATTTATACAGAAATGCATAAAAAATAGATAATAAAATAGATAAATAGATAGACATATAGACAAATAAAAATTAGATAAATTGATAGATAGATATAGATATCGATAGATAGATGGATAGATAAATAGATAGATAGATTTATAGAAAAATAGATAGATAGATAGATAGACCAATAGACATATATACAAATATACAAACAAAATGATAGACAAATAATAGATTGATTGACAGACAGATAGTTAAATAGTTAGACAAATACCTTAATAAATAATTAAACATATATATTTTTTATTGCTTAATGATTTAGACAGATAGAAAGACATATAGATTGATTGACAGATTGATCGATTAATATATAAATAGATAGATAGTTAGTTAGATATAGACAAATATATAAATAGAATGATATACATTTAGAGATAAAGATAGGTATATAGATAGACAAATAGTCATAAATATAGATAGACAAATAGGCAAATATATAGTTAGACAAATAGATAGATCATATAAATATATAGATAGATAGATAGGCACATAGATTTATAGATTGATAGACTATAATAAAAATATAGAGATAGATATATAGATAGATAGACAGATTGACAGATTGACTTGTCACTACATCGGAATAATGATTATTGATCTTCAAATTGGCTTGTGGAGATCTTTCTAGATTAAGGCCATACTATGACATATTTATTATATGCATGTATGAGATGCTATGTATGATGTTACATGAGTAGGTGATTCTAGATATTAGATGAGATCTATTAATTGAAAATTAAAATCAATCAAGATCCCTCACATAAAATTTAAAGTTAAAATGTCATCCATATTTAAACACTTGTCAAACCTTTAATCACCTTAATGTGGGTTCTACCAAGGTAGAAGTACATTAGATGGCATTAGTAAGGCAAGATGGGTAGTGGTGATAACCATATGTATAAAAATGGTTTAGCATTATCAAGTTATCAAAATGGTTTTGGCCCTAATGGCATTATATGGGATTTAAACAAGCTGTGACATATGAAGTCAGAATCCCATAAATATCTAAGAATTACAAGAGATGTAATTGGTAAGAGTTACATACATAAATAATTTAATTTTAAGTGGTATGCTAAAACTGACTTAAAGTTGAGTAAAATATGGATCATAGCTAACTAGATATATAATTAGATAGATAGATTGACAGATAGATAGATAGAAAGAGAGATACAAAGGCTGATATACTAATAGACTATAATACAATTGGTTAGATAGATAGATAGATAGATAGATCGAAAAATAGATAGATAAATAGATAGACAAATATATATAGAGACAAATAGAAAGGACATATATATAGATAAATATATAGATAGATATCTACATAAATAGATAGATATATAGATAGAGAAATAGATAGATAGATAGATAGATAGATAGAATGGCAGATATGTAGATATGTAGATAGGTTGACAGACAAACAAACAGATAGATAGATTGATTGATAGATAAAAAATAGATTGACATAGAGGCTAATAAATAGAAAGATAGAAACATAGATAGACAAATAGATATATAGATAGAAAGATAGATATATAGACAAACAAATTGTTAGATACACAGATAGATAGATATATAAATTGAAATATAGGTATATATGCAAATTAATAGATAGTTATATAGATAGATAGATAGTTATATAAAAAAATAGATAGACATATATAAAGATATAGATAAAAAAAGAAAGAAAGATATATAGATAGAAGGATAGATAAATAGATAGATAGATAGACAGATAGACACATAAACATATAGACACATAGACCCAAATACATATAGACAAAGAGAAAGATAGACATATACACATAATGACACATAGACAAATATACAAATAGGTAGATAAATAGATATAAATATAGAAATAAAGAAAGAAAGATAGATAAATAGATAGACAGATAGACAGATAGATAGATAGATAGGCTTATAGGCACATAAATAGATATATAGATAAATAGAAAAATATTCTAATAGAGTAATAGATAGTTAGATAGTTTGATTCTTAGATAGATAGATAGACATATAGAATGAAAGATAGATAAATAGATAGATAGATAAGCGTATAGATAGATATATAGAATGAAAGAAAGAAAGAATGATCGATTGATAGATAGATAGACAAATAGAGAGATAGACTGAAAAACTTATAGAAAGATTGATTGATTGATTAATTAATAGAAAGTCAAATAGATAGAATTATAGATAAATAGTCAAATAAACAGATAGATAGATAAGCAAATATATAGTACGATAGATTGACTGATAAGTATATAGGAAGATAGGTAGATATACAGATAGATAAATAATTACAAAGATAGATAGACAAATAGTTAGATAGGAAAATAGACAGATACACTGATAGACTGATATACTGATATACAGAAAAAAAGTTAGATAGTTAGATAGATATATAGATAGATACATAGATAGGAAGAACGATTGATATATAGTAAGATAGTAAGATAGTTAGATATTTAGATTATTAGATATATAGATAGATAGATTGATAGATAAAAATAAAGATAGATAAATATAGATAGATAGACACATAGGTAGAAAGGCAGATTGATAGTTAGATAGATAAAAAAGATTAATAGAAAAATAGTTAGATAAACAAATAAATAGATTGATATATAGACTGATAAACTGATAGACTAATAGACTGAAAGAAAGTTAGATAGTTAGACAAATATATTGATAGATAGATAGAAAGATATAGAGATAGAAAGGTAGACAAATAGATAGATAGTTATATAGATAAACATATATATATATATATATATATATATATATATATATATATATATAAGTTGATATATTAAATGATAGACAGATAGATATATAGACATATAGAATATAAATAGATAGATAGATATACAGATAGATAGATACATATTCAAATAGATGGATAGATAGATGGATAGGTAAATACATTAATAGATATATAGATAGAAATAACAATAGTAAAATATATAGATAGAAAATAGATTGTTTGACAAAGAGATAGACAGATAGATAGATAGACAAATTTACATATAGACAGGTGATCTGATAAATAGATATATAGATGCAAAGATATATCGATAGATAGATACTTATATAGAAATAAATATTGATAGACAAATAGTCAGATAGATAGAAAGACATATAAATATATAGACACAGAGATACATAGACACATAGATAGATAAACAAATAGATAGATATACAGATAGACAGATAGACAGATATATAAATCAACAGATAGACTAAAAGGTAGTTAGATAGTTTAACCAAGAGATAGATTAACAAATAGATAGATATAAAGAAAGATAGTTATATAGTTAGAAAAATAGATAGATATAATGATAGATAGTTTAATAGTTACATAGATAAAAATATATAAATATAAATATTCAGATAAATAAACAAAAACACAGATAGATATATAGACAGATAGACAAATAGATTGATAGATAGATTAATATAGGTTCATATAGATAGATAAATAAATAGATAGATAGATAAATATATAGATAGACAAATAGACAGACATACAAATAAAAAGATAAATAGATAGATAAATAGATAAATAAATAGACTGATAAATTAATAGATAATTAGAGAGATAGACACATAGACAGATAGACATATAAATAGTTAGATAGATAGAGAGATAGAAAGATAGATATATAGATAGACATGTATACACATAGACACATAGACAAATAGATAGATAGATAGATATATATATAAAGATATAAATACTAAGATGCATAGACTAATAGATAGATTCATAAATAGACAAATACAATTATAGACTAAAGATATATAGACAAATTTAGAAATAGATAAATAGACATATATACACATAAACATATAGAGAAATAGATAAATAGATAAATAGATAGAAAGAAAGATAGATAAATAAATAGACACATATACAAATAGATAAATTGACAACTCGACAGATAAATATATAGATAGATAAATAGATAGTAAATAACTAGATAAATAGATAAACATATAGAAAGATAGACAGATAGATAGATAGGCAAATAGACAAATCGATAGGCAAATATATAGATAGATAATTAGATCAATAGAGAGTAGATATAAAGATAGACAGAAAGATAGATCGACCAATAGATACATAAATATATTGATAGATAGAGAGATAGACAATTAGAAATATATATAGATTCATAGATTGCTAGATAGGTAGATAGATAGATAAATAGATATATAAACATATTGATAGATAGATAGATAGAATGATAGAATTATAGATATATTCAGAGATATATAGATAAATAGATAGATAGTTAGACATGTAAACAAATAGATATATAGATAAACTGATAGACAAATAAAATAGATAAACAATTAGACAAACAGACAAATATGTAGATAAGCAAATAAATAGATAGAGAGACGGATAGATTTATTGATAAATAGCTAGTAAAAAAGATAAATAGAAAAATATAAAGTTTGACCGATAAACTATTAAATAATAAAATAGATAGATAGATAAATAATGAGATAGACAGATAGATTGATTGATTGACAAATAGACAAATAAATGGTAGATAGGTAGATAGTTAGAGAGATTTATATATAAATAGATAGATATCTAGTTAGATAGATATTTAAATACATTTATAGATAATTAGATAAGCAAATAGACTGAAAAAATATATATAATTAGATAGACATATAGATATATAGAAAGACAAACAGATAGACAGATAGATAGATACATAAATAGATAGATAGACAAATTAATAGTTAGATAGATAGATACTTAGATAGATAGATAGACAGACAGATAAATAGACATTTAGATAAATAGACACAGAAAAATAGATAGATGAACAAATTAACATACAAATAGATAGACATTTAGATAGATAGATAGGTAAATAGATAAATAAATAGATAAATTGAAGATTGATAGAAATAAAGATAGATATATAGTTAGAAAGATAGATAGATCGATAAATAGATTGAAAGAATGAGAAATAATAGATAGATGGAGATAAAAAAATAGGCAAATAGCAATATAGACAAATTGAGATATAGATAGATAGGCAGATAAACAAATAGATACATAGATAGATAGATAGACAAATTGATTGAAAAATAGATAGACTTATACATAGATAGAAAAATAGTTAGATAGATTAATAAATAGATAGAGAAATTCATAGAGAGATATAATTATATATATTGATAGAGATATAAAAATATAGACTAATATATAAATACTCTGATAGATTGGTAGAGAGACAAATAGATAGTTAGACCTATAGATAGAAATATAGATATAAATATTTATAAATAAATAGATCAATAAATAGAGAGATAAATAGATATATGCATTGATAGATATACAAATAGATAGATATATAAATATCCAGGGACACCAATAAATAGAAAGACACCTAGATAGATAGATAGATAGATAAATTGAAAGATAGACATATTTGTAGATAGACATATGAATAGATAAATAGATAGAAAGATACATAGATAGATACGCAAATAGAAATTTAGAAAGATAGACAGACTGACAGACAGACAGATAGATAAATAGAATCATATATAGATAGATAGATAAAATAAAAGACAAATAAATAGAAAGATAGTTAGATATTTAGATAGATAGTTAGATATATAAATAGATAGATATATATATATATATATAGGTAGATAAACAGATAGAGAGATAGATAGATAGCTAGCTAGATAATCAGATATCTGAAATAATAGATAGATAGACAAAAAAATATAGATAGATAGATATATATATTGATATATAAATAGACAGAGAGCTAGATTGAATATTAGGTAGATAGAAAGAAAGATAGTTAGATAGTTTGATAGATAGGTAGTTTGATAAATAGATAATAGATAGATAGATAGAATGATAAATAGTTAGATAGTTACATAGATAAATAGATAGATAGATATATAGATCTATAGATAGATAGACATATAAACAAGTAGAAAACTAGCCAGATAGATTGATAGCCAAATAGATAGACAAACAAATAGAAATATAGATAGATAGATATACAGATAAATAGATTGAATGATAGACAAATATATAATTAGATAGATAGTTAGACAAATAGATTATAAGATGGATAGACAGACAGATAGATAGATAGATAAAAAGATAGATAGATAGAGAGATAGATAGACATGTAGACACATAGAATAATAGATACGAAGATAGAAAGATAGATAGACACATAGATATAAAGATACATAGACTGATAGATAGATTCACAGATAGACAAATACACTTATAGACTAATATAAAAATTGATGAATAGATAATTAGATAAATAGACAAATAGACACATAGACAGATAGTCAGATAGATAGATAAATAGATAGATCGATAGATAAATAAATAAATAAATAAATAGACACATATAGAAATAGATAAATAGACAAATATCAGATAGACACAAAGATGTATAAATAGATTCATACATTAATAGATAGATATATGGAAAGATTTATAATAGATAGATAGAGAGATAGACAAATAGATTGAAATAGAGATAGAAAGTCAAATAGATAGATAAATAAACAGATAGATAG
Source organism: Sapria himalayana (assembly GCA_029783825.1). Lineage (NCBI taxonomy): Eukaryota > Viridiplantae > Streptophyta > Magnoliopsida > Malpighiales > Rafflesiaceae > Sapria > Sapria himalayana. Next base: position 29,298 of record JAREIK010001888.1, read on the forward strand.
ATCGATATAATGATAGACAGATATATGGATGGAAAAATAGATCGATAGAGAGATACAGAGATAGACAGATAGATATATAGTTAGAAAGTAAAATATATAGATTGATAAATAGATAGATCAATAAATAAAGAAATAAAGAGATATACAAATAAATAGATAGATATATAGTTAGATAAACATATTGATAGCTAGCCAGATAGTCAGATAACTAGATATACACATAGATAGCTAGATTTATAGATTGATTGATAAAAAGATACATAGATAGATATGCAAGTAAAATAATAGATAGAAAGATGGATAGATAGATATACACTAAGATAGATAGATAGACAGATAGATAGATATACAGATAGATAGATAGACAGACATATATATATATATAGATAGATATAAAAATAAAGAGATAGATACATAGGTTGACATATAGATAGATAGATATAAATATACTTTGATAGACATATTGATTAATAGACATATACATAGATTTATAGAATCATATATATATATAGATAGACAGATTGATAGATAGATATTCTAATAGATAGATAGACTAATAGACTTATAGATAGATAAAAAGATATATAGATAGAAAATTGACAAATAGATAAATAGATAGATATATTGATAAATTGATAAATAGATATATGATAGACAAATAGAAAGAGATATGGATATACAGATATGTAAATCTAAAGATGGGGAGATATAAAGATAGATAAATAGATACATAGATAGACAAATAGATAGATAGGTATATATATAGATTTTCGTATAGATAGATAAATAAATAGATAGATTGATTGTCAAATAGATTAATATATAGATACTCAGATAAACATATAGATAGATAGATGGACAAAAATCCATATAAAAATATAGATAGCTATATAGATATATAGATATATAGATATATAGATATATACACAAATATATAGATAAATAGATAAACAACTAAATATTTAGATAAATAGATATCGAGATAGATAGATAAACAAGTCAAAGATAGAAAGATAGATATACATATAGACAAATACACATAGTGAAAGTTAGATAGATAGAAAGATAGATAGATATACAGATAGATAGATAGATAGATACACAAATAGATATATTGATATATAGATAGATATACAAATAGACCGATAGATAGATAGGCAGAAAGAAAGAAAGAAAGATAGATATATAGACCAATAGATAGATAGAACAATAGATAGATAGACATATGGATAGATAAACACATAGTAACATAGAGAGATAGACAAAGAGACATATAGATAAAAATACAGATACACAGATTAATAGATTGACATAAAACCAAACATGAGATATATAAATAGATAGATAGACAAATAGACAAATATATATATATAGAGACATATACACATATAGTCATAAATAGTTAGACAAATCGACAAATATGCAATTAGAGTGATAGACTAATAGGCAATTAGATAGTTAAATTATAGAGGTATACAATTAGATAGGTAGACAAATTTCCATATAGATAAATACATAGATTAATATATTGATAAATAGATGACAAATAGATAGAGAAATATGCTAATAGTTAGATAGAAAGATTGATATTTATACAGATAGATAGATATATAGATTCATAGATTAACATATAGATAGATAGGCATATAGATGGATAAACAAATAGATAGATAGATAGACAAATAAACAAAAGGATAGACATATAAATAGATAGATTGAAAGATAGAAAGATAGATTGATAGACTAATAATAAGAAAGAAAGTTAAATACTTAGAAAAATAATCAAAAAGATACATAAACATAAAGAAAGATAAACAAATAGATAGATTGATATATAGGCAAATCGATACATAAACAGATAGATAATTAAACAAATAGAAAGTTAGACATATAGAGAGATATATAGATAGAAAGGTAGAGAAATAGATAGATATACAGATTAAGAGATAGACTTATAAATAGTTAGGAAAATATAGAGATATAAATATAGATAGATAGATAGACAAATAAACAAAAGGATAGACATATAAATAGATAGATTGAAAGATAGAAAGATAGATTGATAGACTAATAATAAGAAAGAAAGTTAAATACTTAGAAAAATAATCAAAAAGATACATAAACATAAAGAAAGATAAAAAAATAGATAGATTGATATATAGGCAAATCGAAACATAAACAGATAGATAATTAAACAAATAGAAAGTTAGACATATAGAGAGATATATAGATAGAAAGGTAGAGAAATAGATAGATATACAGATTAAGAGATAGACTTATAAATAGTTAGGAAAATATAGAGATAGAAATATAGATAGATACACAGACAAAAAGAATGATGGAAACATTGATGTATAGACTGATAGACTAAGAGAAATATCGATAAATAGATATATAGATAGATAGATAGATTGATTGATTGACAAATATATAGATAGATAGATTGATAGATTGATAAATTGATAGATAGACAAGGAGAAAGGTAGATAGATAGACAAATAGATAGAAAGATAGATAGAAAGATCGACAGATGGACCGACAGATTGATACTTTGATGGCAGATAGAAATATAGATAGACATATAGATAGACATATAGATAGATACATAGATAGATAGACAAATAGATAAATAGACAAATAGATAGATAGATTTACAAATAGATAGATATATAGATTGATATATATATATATATATATGCATGTATAATCAAATATATATATAGATAGATAGATTTATTGAAAGCCAAATTGACACAAGAAAATTAAACATTTAGATAGATAAATAAAGAGATAATTACATAGATTGATAGATAGACAAGTAGACATATAGAGAAATAGATAGTAAGATAGATACATATAGATAGACAGATCGATAAATAGATAACAGATAGACACATATATAGATAGAGAGATAGATATATAGATAGAGAGATAGATATATAGACAGATTAATAATAGATATTTATAAATAGATTGATATTTAGATAGACATTTAGATAGATAGATTAGATAAACATATAGACAGATATACATGTAGATAATTTGATATATTGATAAATAGATACATTGAATTATAGACTGATAATCTCAAAGGTAGATAGAGAGGTATAGATATAGCTATATAGACAAATAGATATATAGATAGATAGACAGGTTGATAGGTTGATAGATTAATTGATAGATAGATAAATTTATAGATTGAAAGTTATATAGATAGATAGACAGATAAACAAATAGATATATAGATAAAAATATAGATAGACATATAAACACATATATAGATAGTCAGATATATAGATAGATAGATAGACAATTATATAGTCAGATAGATAAATATATAGATAAAAACTTAAATGGATAAATAGATAGACAGATATAAAGATAAATAGATAGATAGACAGATATATAGATAGATAGTTTGATATTCAGATATATGAATAGATGCTAACATATAGACAGATAGAATGATAGACAGATGGATAAACAGACAAATAGATTGATAGATTGACAGATAAATTGACATATAGATAGATAGATAGACACATAGATAAATAAATAGACATACAAACATGCATAATAAAAGCAAGACTAATAGATAAAAACTAATAGATAGGCAAATAGATAGATAAAAGATAGATAAAAGATAGATAGATTAATAGATAGAGAGATAGAAAATCAGTTAGGTAGGCAGATAGTGAGATAGGAAAGCAGGTAGATAAGCTGACAGGTAGACAAATAGAGAGAAAGATAAAAAAACAAATAGATAAAAAAACTGACAGACAAACAAACAAACAAATAGATAGACATACATACATATAGATAGATAGATAGATTGTTTGATAGACAAAATTATAAATAGTTCGATAGATAGATTGATTGATAGACAGATAGATTGATAGATAGATAAATAGATATATTGATAAATAGATAGACAGAGAGATAGATAAATAGATAGACTGATAGATAGTTAGATATTTAGATAATTTAATACATAGAATTATTGACAAATTGATAGACATATTGTTAGACATATTGATAGATAGATTGATATATTGAAAGATAGATTGATTTATAAAGAGATTGATCGATAGATTGATTGATAGATTGATAGAAAAATTGATCGACAGATAGATAGTTAGATAGATACATAGACAAATTGAGTTATATAAAGAAAGAAAGATAGATAGAAAGTTAGATAGAAAGTTAGATAGATAGAAAGATAAATGGATAGATAGATAGATAGACAAATTATTAGACAAATAGATATATTGATAGACAAATAGATAGATTTTAAGATAAATAGATAGTTAGATAGTTAGATAGTTAGATAGTTAGATAGATAGATACATAGATTGATAGACAGATAGATATTAAGATAGAAAGATAGATAAAAAGATATATAAACACACACACACACACACATATATAGAATGATAAAAAGATTGTTTATTGATTGATAAATAGATATATAGATAGATAGATAAACAATAGATAGATAGATAGATATATTAATAGATAGATTGTGAAATAGAAAGCAAGATAAATATATAGACAAAAAGAAAGAAAGAAAGATTGATTGACATATAGATAGAGACACATAGATAGATAGAAAGATAGATAGATAGACAGAAAGAAAGAAAGACATATAGATAGACTTTTAGCTAAATATATAGATAGAGAGATAGACATATTATAGGTAAATTAATAGATAGAATGATAGATAGATAGATAAATAAATAGATAGTTATACATATAGATAGAGATAAACATAGATTCATTGATAGACAGATATGTAGATAGTTTGATAGATAGATAGATAGATAGGAAAATAGATAGAAAGATAGATCGATAGATAGATAGAAAAATAGCTAGACAAAAAGATAGACATATAGATAGATAGATGGATGGATGGATAGATAGATCATAGACATAAAGTTATAAAGATAAATAGACATCTAGATAAATATCTAGATAGACAGATAGATAGGTAGGTAGATAGGCACATAGATATATAGAAAGATTAACATATATATAGACAGGTAGATAGAAAGATAGATAGAAAAATATATAGAAAGATTGATAGATAGATAGTTCAAAAGATAGATAGCTAGATAGATAAATATATAGATAGATATATAGATATAAAAATAGATAGACAGAAAATAGGTAGATCGATATACAAGTAGATAAGTAGAAAGATATATTACTATAGATATATAGTTAGATAGATATATAGATAGACAGACATATAGACATATAGACACAGAAATAGATAGGCAATTAGATAGACAGTTAGATAAATAGTTAGATAGATAGGTAGGCGGTCTTTTTGATAGACAATCAAGGATGTACGCAAATAGACAGATATACAGACAAACAAATAGCCAAATAGACAAATAGAGAAACAAAGAGATAGACAAACATATAGATAGATAGACAGATAGACAAATAGACTATATGATACATAGATTTATAAACACATAGATAGCTAGATTGATAGAAAGATAGATAAATATATAGATATAAATATTTATAGATAGATATAAAGATTGACAGATTGGTAGATAGAATGAAATAATGATTGATAAACTTATTGATAGACAGAATGATTGACATATTGATAAACAGAATTATAGATCAATAGTATACAGATATATAGATATATAGAATAATAGATATATAGACAGATAGATAGATAGATAGATAGATAGATATATAGACTTAGATACATAGGTAGACATATAGGTAGGTAGATAATTATATAGACAGATAGATGGAAAGATAGACAGACAGACAGATAGATAGATAGATAAAAAGATAGATAAATGAATAGATAGATAGACAAATAGATAGATATACAGCTAGATAGATAGAGAGACAAATAGATAGATAGATAGATAGACAAATAGATAGATAGATAGATGATAGATAGACAAATAGATAGATAGATAGATAAATGATAAATAGATAAATAGATAGATATACAGATAGACAGAAATGTCTATAGATAGATAGATAGATTATAGATAGATAAATAGACAAGTAGATAGGCATATAGATAAATAGATAAATAGATTGATTGATATATATATATATATATATATATATATATAGAATGATAGATAGATAGATAGAATGATATTTTTTCAAATAGAAAGACAGATAAATAGACAAATAGATATACAAATTGATAGACAGATAAACAAACAGTTAGATATATAGTTTGATAGATAGACAATAGTTAGGGAGGCTGTCAGCTATGGTGACAATTAGGAAGGCAGGCAGAAAGATACATAGACATACAAAAATTAGGTAGAAAGAAAGAAAGATAGATAGATAAATAGAAAGACATAAAGATAGATAGACAGTTTGATAATTTGATTGATAGATACATAGATATGCAGATTGATAGAGAGATAGATAGACATATAGATAGATAGATTGATTGATTGATTAATAGACAAATAGATAAATAGATATATAGATATATAGATAGATATATTGATAGATAAACAGATTTAGATAGAATGAAAGAAAGATTTATACACATATTGATACATAGATTTATTGATAGATTGATATACAGAATAATAGATAGATAGATATACAAATCAATACTTATATAGATAAATAAACTAATAGATAGATAGATAGATAAATAGGTAGATAAATAGATAGATAGATAGATAACTAGACATATAAATAGAGTGATAGATAGATATATAGACAAATAGAGAGATAGATAGACAAATAGAGAGATAGATAGATAGACAAATAGATAGATAGATAGATATACAAATAGATATACAAATAAATATATAGATAGACACACAAATAAACAAATAGATAGAAAAACTAATAGATATACAAATAGACAAATTAATAGAGAGATAGATAGATCAATAAATAGAAAGATAGAAAAAAGATAGATAGATAGACAGATAAATAGATATATTGATAAATAGATTAATAGAGAGATTTTTAGATAAATAGATAAACATATAGATAGATGGATTGATAGAAAGATTGTTAGATAGATTGATCGATAGATTTATAGATAAATTTATAGACATATTGAAAAAAGATTGATAGACATATAAATTAATTGATTGATAGACAGACAAATAGATAGATAGATATAAAGACCGACAAATATTTATATATATAGATTGATCGATAGAATACTTGATAGATATATATACTAATAAATAAAAACATACATAGACACATAGATAGACAAAAAATAAATAGATAGGAAAATAAACAGACACATAGATAAACAAATAAAAAGATATATAGTTAGATAATTAGATAAATAGATAGACAAATACATAGATAGATAAAATATAGATAGATAGATAGATCGATAGATAGATAGATAGTTAGATAGATAGATAGACAAATATATATATAGATAGATAGATAGATAAATAGATAGACATATAGATAGATAGATATATAGATATACAGATAGGTAGGTAGATTGATAGACAAATAGAAGCCATAAATATAGATAGATAGATAGACAGATACATAAAAAATAGATAGACAAATACATTGCCAGATAAATAAAAAATTGATAGACATTTCAATAGAATGATAAATAGATAGATAGACTTATTGATAGACTTATAGATAGACAGATAGATTATTAGTGAAATAAATAGAGAGAGAGATTGATAGATAAATAAATAGACATATAAATAGATAGACTGACAAAATGACTGACTGATAGATATATAGATACACAAGCAGATTAATAACAGATAGAATGATAGATAGGTAGACAAATAGACAGATAGGAAGATAGATTGATATATTGATAGATAGACAAATAGATAGACTTATTTATAGATTGATTGATAGACAAATAAATAGACAAATACATAGATAGATAGATAGATATATCGATTAATAGATAGATTGATACACAAATTGATGATTGACATATTGATAGATAGATAGATAGACAGATACATATATAGATAGATAGATGGATGCATGGATAGATAGATAGATCGATAGATACATATATAGATAGATGGATGGATGGACGGATGGATAGATAGATAGATCGAAATATAGATATAAGGCATGATAGATAGACATATAGATATACAGATAGAAAAATAGATAGATAGATAAATAGTTAGACAAATAGCACTACTAGAAAAGCCCAAATAGCTAGGGAAATATCCCTAGCATTATTGCCTTAATCCGTCACTAAAAAAGAATAATGATTAAATAATGATAGAAATTATTCCAAGCTAAAGTGCTCTTCACAATATATTAATGCGAAATATAATACTCTAGCAAATATTTTAACAACAAAAATTCCCTAGCTAATCTTTTTTTCCCTTTCTAATTTTTGATCGTAATTAAGAATAGTAATTTATATTTTTTTGACTGAATATATACACATAATTCCCTAGTAAAATTAGTGAAGAAAAATTCCCTAACTATTTTTATTTCAAAGCTATTTTCAAAATTTTTTTTACAAAAAATTTGATTCCCTATTTTTAAATTTTTATATTAAATTAAATAAAAAGATATACTATAAATAATTTTTTATATTTAAGAAAAAGCAAAAGTAGTTCAGAAATTTATCTAATAGAATTGTTACATAGTTAAAACAAAAACATAACATATGTATATAATTATTTAAAACAAAATCATCATCTTCATCATTAGCTGATGCATTTGTACTTGGTTCTCCTGTGTGGTGTCTCTACTAGAACTCTATGTAATCTGTCTCATCAAGACTGCTATCTGTGACTCCATATAAGACATTTGATGTTTTATTGCATCTTGTACTGCTCCAAATAATTATTTTGAACTTCCTCAACAAAATAATTATCAACATCGAAATCACGAAACAAAGCCACTATATTATAAACTAATGAAAGTCACTTTCTAAACATGAAACAAATGCAAACACACATGAAGGAAAATAATACTTAATTTCTAGATGCGTTGGTTGACCAAATCCAATAGCTAAAGAATCGACAACAAGTTTATCTCCCAATTTCAAGCTCTTTATCTATACTTTTTCATTCTTTTCAGGGGTTACATATACGAAACAGTACTTATCATTTAGCATGTTCCAATCCTATCGACGCTTCCTCTACAAATACAGATAGAGAGTAAGATTTTTTACTAAGAAGATGATGAAGTACAGTTATGAAAAAATAAACAAGAGAGAAAACTAATTAAATGAAATAACAAACCAAAAAACTAATTAAATAATATAGTGTAGCCCAAAGAAGTAATTAGAAACAAATACAAAAATGAGAACCAGCTTTCAATGAGAAATTGAATCATGTAGTTTTTCCCAGAGACAGGTTCCCAGGTCCGAGTCCAACACCATGTTCTTCCCTTTAGTATTAAGGATCAAGACATTCGTTGATGCCTCCTAGCATCCGACTCCGACCCCATTAGCTAACTCATTTTATTATTACGAGACACCACACTTGTGTGTCCCATGTTTCTATAGATCTTCAAAAGGCCCGAGGCCTCTTTTGGGCCCGGTTTGGCCCGATAGGCTTTGGCCCGTTGAAAAGCAAAGAGTCCCAAGCCCAGCCCAAGCCCATTAAAAGGGTGGGCCGGGTCAGAGGCTTCATTTTAGGCATGGCTTGCCTGGCATGCTGGCACAAATCATGGACTTTTAGGCCATCCCAAAATCCTGCTCAGAAGCCCGCCTAGAGTGGTAGGCTTGTATGGCCCCCGCCCTTTTACCTCCCCCCTGCCCCTTAACGATCATATGACGTTGGCTACTTCCCAACCCTACCCTCCCCCTTGCAACGGTCACAAGGACGTTGCACACCTCTTTTTGTTTTTTTTTGTTTTTGTTTCCAATTTTTTCTCTATAAATACTCCACAAATTCTCTTAATTTTTCATCGACTATCTCTTAATTTTTCATGCTCTCTCAAAATTCAATTCATTTTACAATTTGCTCTCATATTCTCTAATACTTCATTTTCTTCAATTATTCTTCATATTACATGATATTATTGATGGTGAAAATTAAGCATTGGTGACTCCAATAACTCACATTTTAAAAAAATTAAGTTTCTATCTTTAAATTGAGTAATATTTTCCTCCTATATTTTTTCTTATTTGTTACTTTTTATTTTGATTCATTGTTTTATTTTTTTAGTATATTATTTTATTAATAATATTAATTTGGATAGTGCATGTGCATCTTATTCTAGTCCACGTGCATCATTAAGCAAAAAACTTAGTTCAAATATATGTAATTTTTTTGATAGAATAGAAATAATTGTTGAAAATAATAAAAAAGAAATAAAAGCAAAATGTAAAATTTGTAACAAACTTCATAATGGTGAATAAAATTCGGACACAAGTCTTTTAAAAAGAAAATTAATAATGTAAAGATAAGTATAATGTAGATATTAGAAATTATATGTAATTAGATAAAGATGAATATGGAAATTTAAATATATTTTCATTATGATGAGTCTGCTTGTCGTAAAGGAATGATTGATTACAAAATAAGAGCTGAACAATCTTTTAATATAATAAAAACTGATGATTATTCAGAAACAATTCAAACATTGATTAATCCTCAATTCAAAGGTTGGTTTGTAAATACTATTAAAAGAGATATTATGAAAAAAAATTTAAATAGAATGAGAAAATTTAAAACAATATTTTGCAAATTTTGAATGAAAAATCTATTTAACATCTAATATTTGGACATCTTTAATGCATAGATGTTTTTTATGTATTAATCCTCATTATATAGATAGTGAATGGATGTTAAATAAAAGAATAATTCCATTTAAAATAATAAAAATTCCACTTAATGGTAAGAATAAGCAACTTTGATAAATCATGAAAATATAGATTTTGCTATTCATGATAAAATATTTACAATAACATTAGATAATGCTTCAAATAATAATGTAGCAATAGAAAGATTAAAAAGATTTTGGCAAATAAATGATGATCATGAAAAATTATTTCATGTACATTATTGTGCACATATTATAAACTTGATTGTAAAAGATAGATTAAAACAAGTTGATAGCACATTAGAAAAATTAGAGACATTGCATATAATATATATTGTTCCCAAGAAAAACATGAATTATTTTTTGATTGTTGCAAAATTGGCACATTGCGGACCTTCGACGAGATCTTTTTCAAAATTTTTAATACTTCAAAAAATATTTTTTATTGTGTGTATTATTCAACTTCACATCGTGTTATTATGCAAATAACTAGTATTTATATGGTACTTCAAAATTATTTAAGTAATGAAATTTTTAATGATACAATTTTTTCAATGATAGAAAAAATTTAAAAATATTGGGGAGAAATACCTTTAATTTATTATATTGGTTTAATTATGGACCTTATATTAAAATTTGGTGCTTTAGATGAATGATTTTCAGTTATTTAGAAATTAAAAATGAAGTAAATTCATTTTTATATATTTTATATAATATTTATAAAGAAAAATATGGTAATAATATTATTTTGATAAAATCATCATTCATGACAAGCTCCTCATCTTTTTATAAAAGCCCTTTAGAAATGTTCAAAAGTAGAAAAAAGAAAACAACAGTTCTCTAAATAATACAATAGATATAGATAGATATCTCAGCATAGAAACAATTTCATTTGAAGATAATGAAGATTTTGATATTTTAGAATGGTGGAAAAAATAATAAATTAAATACTCGGTGTTATTTATTATTGCATGTGATGTATTAATCATGCATGTGAGTGCAATCGCATCTGAAGCTATTTTAGTGCAGGTGAGAAGAATGGTTAGCAAAAAGAGATGTAATTTGTCAGCTCAAGCAATCGAAATAGTAGTATGTTTAAAAGATTGGAGTTTAGCAGACAATAGATTGTATGATCATGTTCAAGAAGCTGAACTAGTGGCTGAAACAGAGAACTTAAAAATATCAAGGCATGAATGGATGAAAGATAATTCCCAGTCACCAAAAAATAATGATTAAAATATTTTATTGGAAATATATATTATATTTTTATTTTCTTATGGTTGAAAAATACAAATGATTGACAAAAAAGTAGGTGCCAACCTAGTTGGGATGTACTTATTTTGTAGTGATGCAAACTTTTCTTACATTTCTAAATGTAATTATATTTGATTAATAAAATTTTAAATGATGTATTTTTTATTTTTAATTGTTTTTTAACATACTTTTTATTTAAAATTTGAATACAATTTAAATAAAAACATACATGGAAAGGTTGTGCTTTTAGGTAGGCGTTTTAGTGGACTTTTTTATATGGGCCTCTGGGTGTGCCTATAAATGGGCTTTTAAATGGGCATATAAATGGGCTTCTGGATGAGCCTCTGTTCAGACCCAGGTATAAAGACCATATTAAGCCCGTGGGATGGCCACATGTCTTAAGATTTTAAATTTCTGCCCAGCCAGGCCTGTTGACTGGTCTATGGGATTATAGGCCCGACCCGAACTAACCGTAATCCTAACATGATCAGGCCTGCTTGCCCGGCATACCCCATTGGAGACTTCTACTTGTTTCCCTAATGAAGATGAATATTTCTCACCATATCCAACAACTCAAACCTAGCAAAATGAGATGATCCAATCAATTGAATAGATGCATAAAATGATACACAGACTGATTATCAACTTGTTTTTTTTAAACAAGAATACTAACACATTGAAATAATAGACACACAATGTATGCTGAAAGACAGAGGGAAGTAGCAAAATCAAATGAAAATAAGCTAAGCAAACAACTAGGGCAAAATGGAAGAAAATAAGGGAGCTTTGCCTGTTCATCATTCACCCTTGTTGTTGCAGTTGAGCAACCAACACTAGCATCAAAATGGCTACCTTAATAAACAAATAAACACCAACACCATGCACCACAACTAGGAGGTGGGCTGCACCAATTTGTGTTGGCTCGTAGTAAAGGAAGTAATCTGACATTCTTTTGGTATTATCTGGCTCTCATCTTCTCGGAAAAAGCTCCAACTACATCAATTTTAAGGGCGACCTTCTAGGATTTGTAATTTCTAACTTACATATATATATCTATACATCTAATATCATGTTAACAATTAAAATACAAAAAATAATTAAAAATAAACACTCGATAATCAAAATGTCATACAACTATAATACTTAATTGACAAAAATAATTAGGGCAGCTCAAATTAAGTAATCTCATCAAAAGTGCCCAAAATAAAAAAAAGCAACAAAAATAAAATATTCTTTCGATACATGTTCATATATAAATCTTTATCTCCTTAAATGTTATTATATTTTATATTTTTCAAAAGACTATATTAACTCTCTTATAAATAAAGAATTATGATGGATTTACTATCAAACCTAATAAGAGCTCAAATAGAGTGTAAGTAAGAAACAAGTGCAAAATAATCATCAACCTCGAAAGATATCTCAATCTTTTATAGCTTTTTCACGTGTCTACGTATATTAAATACAACATGATATAAATTTATTAAACTAATTATACGAATAATCTATGTAATATAAAATTAGATAATTACCTGATATTTAATTTTTTTTGACACTCTCATATCTAATAGATTCAAAATTATATCTTTTGTGAATAATAGAATTAATTTTTTATGAACATGTGTTTGTTTATTCCAAAAAAAATAAAAAAATATACAAAAGTCTTGCATTTCAACTTTCATAAAAAAATATTAATTAGTTTCAAATGTTTTATGCTTATGGGGAAACAATTGCATAGAATGTATCAATCTATGCTCATGGAAAAAGGATCAATAATATAAAATTTTTCATAGGTAACAAACAAAACTTGTCTTGTAAATAAAAATAAGCAAGTAATTATTTCATATGAAACCCATCAAATTTATCATAAAAAAAGATGTTTCACAAGAACTTATAATAAGAACCTATAAGAGGTGATCAAAGAAAGAGGAAAACAAAATAAGATCATTTTAACTGCTAGATATAAAAAATTAAAATAACAAAACTCATGTATCAATGTATAACACTTCACCAGCAAGAAAGCCTTAGTTCAACTTCATTCTAATCAAAAATACACTTGTTATTAAAAAACTATAAAAACTAATCACAAGTATTTTAAAAAAATAATTATCCAATACATTTGAGCAAATGAAAAGTATATCATTTATTATGAGTTATCATTCTAAATGAGAAAGTGTCTCAAACACGAGTTTAATAAGGCTTCAAATGAATAAAAAAATATTAAATAAATAAATATGAATCAAAAAGTATTCCATCAAGTGGAAGATTAATACTAAAATATATTTGTTTATTTTGGAAAACATCCGAAAGATAAGTTCAAAAGAGTCAAATGAATTGACTATTTTTTAGGCATAATCAAAAAAATAGTGAAAAAACTGAGTATGTCAAAATATCTCTCACTAAAGAGCATAGCACATGTGAAATTAAATTTGCCATGAATGAGTGGAAATCTCTTGATTAGGATAACTCTATCTCTTCAAATATTAGTGTGAAGTTTAAAAATCAGTCTAAAGAGTATTCCAAAAGATCTCTCACTAAGGAGCTTAGCACATGTGAAATTAAATTTGGCATGAATGAGTGGAAATCTCTTGATTAGGATAACTATATCTCCTCAAATATTAGTGTGAAGTTTAAAAAGGAGTCTAAAGAGTAATGGAATCACCTAATAAAAAAAAAGTTTCAATCACATTAAAAGCTCAATTTAACTTCTTGCAAGACTACTAAATTGGGTACTATAATATAAATCATGTATTATTGGAGTACTTGATCTTTAAAGATTGTTTCATTCTACATATTAGGAGTTCACCCCTCAGGTTTTTCGTGTGGGGAGAGCACCTAAGAAGAAAAAGATAAGATAAATTAATTTTCATTAATTTATGAAAACTAATATATATATATATATATATATATATATATATATATATATATATATATATATATATATATATATATATATAAAGTAAAAATAAGCATATATATATATGATTGAGAGAGTTCAAATGTCAGATGCTCTCCTACAACATAAAAAGAAAGAAAATATATAAATAAAATTAATATAGAGACTAAATTAAATCTTAAAAAACTTTTTCAAAATATTGCATACATCCATTAAATATGAAAATTAGAAGATATGAAAAAAACTTACAATTCTCCAAGTGTATTTATTAAGATGTCTACAATATATTCACTAATAAATATATTCACTAATAACATGTTGAATTGTCTAAATATCACATTAAAATATTATCAACATATGAATTGGTAAACTTAACGTCTCCAAAAAGTAACTATTATACTAAGACACACAAGTAACTGATAACATAACTTTTTGCACTAAATTTAGAAACAACAATATGCCCATATACTATTTCTTAGAATTGTGTTCATATGTGTGTATGTAGGAAAATCTAATATGTAACTAAAAAATCTATGAGTGCAAATAATATTGGATCTAGTTTATTGTGATTTATAATTTATTATTTTTTTCTTTTATTTTATATTTTTTCTTGCATATGTATTAGAGCATTCAACCTATGGGAATCATAATTTGATTAGTCCATTATATAAGGGTTTAGCTTGTACATGTTTTGTTATGCGATTTTTCAAATACTCCTTTTTACTTTGCATTGTTTCTCAACATAGTATCAAAGCCAAATTTTTTATAGAATAGAAATTCTTGAGTGTGTGGCTTGCATTTTAAACGTGCAAAAACTTTTAATATTTTATTACAAAATAACAAAAGAACATTTTAGAAATTATATGATAAGAAGTTGGACATATTTCTCAATTACTCTTCTTTTACATTGCATTGTTTCTAAACATGGCATCAATCCCAAAATCTTATAGAATACAAATTTTTGAGTGTGTGGCTTGAATTTGAATGGTCATACACTTTTAATATTTTATTACAATATAACAAAAAATTATTTTTGAAATTATATGATAAAAAAGTTGAATATATTTCTCACTAAAATATAAAAATTTAGAATCTTGTTCAAATTTTAGTAAAGATCTCATACTAATTATCAACCTAGAATTTGTTATCAGTAATTATTAGTTATATACACAAAAAATATTAAAGTTGAAGTGCATCCAATTATAATTATACTAAACTTAAATTATATAGGGTCTAATGCACCATTTTTTTGTAAATTATTCAACATATCCTCTTAGATGTCTCATCCAGTACTCCAGTACTTGTTTTAAAGTTATATATTTTTTAAAATATTTATATTTGACTATATTTTATTTCTCATTTAGTATTATTTCTATTTATCATATTAGAATTTGTCCATACAATATAAGTGTGACTATTAATAGTAAATCTTTTGCTTACTCGAGGAATGACACTAGAGAAGAATGGTTTCTCTACATCATCTAAAATATTTAGTTCATTATATAAAGATCATACCTTGTGCACAAGCCTTCTGCTTTAGCATAAGGTCTGGGAGAAATTCATATATCAATGTCTTACCATCAAAATTTAAAGAATACATATGATAAGTCTCAAACCCAATAACTTGGACAAAGATACTTATATTGAATAAAGACATGACCTCCAACAAATACATATAATATAAGAAATTCTCAAATGATTAGTCATCTTAGTATTATTCTCATACAAATACTTTTAAATTCAAAATTCTTATAAGATTCAGTGCATTAATATTTATGTAACTACATACTAAATTTAATTCATTATATGGATCAAATGTATTATTTATAATATTTAATTAACTAAAATTTATGTTAAGTTTTACTAGGAAAGAACTACAAAACTCAAAAATCAGTAAGAATAGAACGAATAGACTAATTAAAATAAATAATAAAAAAATATTAATCTTATGATGCAGAGCATTTATTTGATAATTTATGTCTTATGATGTAGAGTATTTATTTGATTTTAATCTTATTTATTATATGTCTTTATAAGTTTAAGCAATTAAGCTTTAAAAATTATAAAAAAAAGAATATCTAATACACAAAATTCTCACTCAACATATAATTTATGAGAGATTAATATCTTAATTTTCTTACCCATAAAAATCAAAGAGACCCTATCTATAGGTGTCAAATGGGCCAAGCGGCTTGAGATTGGCCCGAAACATACCACGGCACGTTATAGTGTCGTGCCTTGGTTCGTGCCAGGTAGATCCTCGGTATGAGTTGTATAGTGTCATGCTGAGGATTTTTGGCCCACGTGTCATAACAGGAATGTGGGCAAAGCAAGGGGGAACACACATCGCGTGACTCCTGATAGGGAGAGGTCATGGTAATGACCGATGAGTGATGGTGGTATGCCAGTACGACATCGAAACCCTAATTTTGTAAAAATTCGACCAATTTGGCCCGAACCAACCAGCCCAAACCCAGGTAGTTTATGGGCTGTGGGCCCGTGCAGGGCCTAGTATCCAAGGAACTGTGTCATGCCAGACACGGCTTGCCAGCCCGGTTGGGCCCAAAAATTTCATCTAATTAGTATTGAATGATAGACCAATAATTTTTAAACAAAGATATTTTTTATCTTAAAAATATATATTATGTGACCCACAACAACACGCAACCACTATTGTATGGTATAATTGTTTTCTAATTTATATTAAACATGCTTAGTGATAGATTAACCATTTTCACAAAATAATTGGGTCAGTTAATTAGGTCCTGAGTCATGAGTGCCCAAAAACAACTCATGCCTAAGTCCTAAGTAGCTCTACACATGCCACATTGTCATGGGTAATGAGTCACAATTGTCTGACCATGACCCTAGCACAAAATATGCTTGGGAAAGAGTAATGGGTCACAACTAGCACATTGGGCTAGCCCACACAACAACTAGAAATGGCAAATGGGGCTACTAAATGAGGCTCAGTAAAATCCATGGCTCATGCCATACAAGACTATGTCATGTTGAACTAGTTAGATACTCATACCCATGATAAAATGCTCATATGAGTGCCCCAAGGACCATGTCACTTCATTAAAACTCTAGACCTGTGATACAAGACCCGACAACCACAATCAATGACAAACAGTGAAAGCATATAGAACCTATGACCTATCAAAGGTATTGTAGCACATAATATATTTTTTATATTATTTATTGAATACATGAATACAAGATTACATAAAAATTATATTCGAGCACACCTTTTTACTATGATTATCCTTTTCCTCCAATGTAAGCACAAAACATGAATCCAAACAAAAAAGTATTCTCAAAAATTCTCATATAATGATTTATTTCAAACCTGAAAATAATAATAAATGAAGGAAAAATAAACATATATGCTTACCTTGAAATCCGAATCATTTGTTGCAAACTATCCCAGTAATAAAGTAGCTTCCCTCTAGCTCTCACAGCAACATGAGCTATTTATCCTAAAAACCTTTTAGAGAATTATTAAAAGCAAATTTAAATATCAAGATTATAGTAAATCAAAGTAAATTCAGATAGTAACTTTAGATAATGATATAGAAATAAAATTTGTTGAGATACATAATAAATAAAAATACAATTTTCAACAAAATGCTTCAAATGGAAGGGCCAAAGCAAATTGATAATAAGTTGCAATGCCCCAGCAGACAGAACATCTTTCTTAATGTTTGGAGATGAATGAACCAAATTTTTAATCAACCTACCTGTAACAACAAAAATAATTTGTCCAAATAAGAAAACAAAGGACAAGATCAAAATTTTAGAATAATGATAATTAAAAAAATAATTGAGGTCTCAATTTTTAAGTAAAGTAACTACTTCATAATGTATAATAGCATTTTCTAAGCACAACATTAAGATGAGAGTGGGAAGAGCATAGCACTCGACAATCTTAAAAGTAAAAAAAATGCATTATTTTCTCTTTGCAAAGTAAAGGATAAAAAATCATCAATCACAATATGGAACATCATTTGATTTTTATCCTCTTCATTCTTGAAAGCTAAGGTTCTCAGTACCCCAGCAGATGCCCTTTGCACTTTAGCATCATAGAAATCCAATAATTCAACCAGAGGTGGTATCCCACCATTCATCCTGAAAAATAACTCATTAACAAAAAGCATTGTCCACAATGGAAAAAGTGATTGCATTAAAAATAACAACCAAATATGAATTTTGATGTTGCTATTCTCATGGGCAATGTTGGTGATCACATTAGCTGCCAATCTTAGTATGGTATTCACTACCCGAGAAGTAGATCCATATTAGTGCCTCTTCAATAGGTCCACAAGAGGTGGTAAAGCACCTATGTCAATAATAAGCTACTGATGTTCAGTTAGTTGCACAATAAAATGGTAAAAGTTCATGAGTGTAAAATATAAACACATCACTAACAATGGTCAATAATAAAATGCAGCAAAAGCTTACAACTCAAATAACTAAAGCCATATAATATGTGAGACACTTCATTGTTCATGGATTTTGAACTAATGAGTTACTCACAAATTTTATTGAATCCATTCTTAACTAATCTTACCATATTAATATTGTAGAAAAATAAAAAATATTTTAATTAATACTAATTATTCTAGTTTATAATCATACCTTTTGTATTTTTTTACTTTTTTTTATTATTTCTATGTTATTATTGATGGAAGCACCTAACCTTTAGACTGCTTCAATTCTCTGGCCCATGATATTAAATGAGAGGATTGCTTGTTATTTTTTTCCTAAAAGTTTTTAATCAAGTTTTATGTTTGGCATAGAATTATGCATAGTATCAAAGCCAAGACTCTAAGGAAAACAAACCTTGAGGCATGTAAGGGTTCAAAATCCTAAAAAATGAGAGAACTTACATTGTGCCAACATAGGGGACAAGGGCATACATGCTACAGTAACGCCCCATTACTGCCTTCACATACTGCGTGAGGCGAGTATCAACTCCATAAAAAGGATGTTGCATGGTTATGTGTGACAGAAGAGTTTCTGCATGGTAGTAGGCACCTCAATTGCACAATAGGCATTGTAGTTGTGTAGTATTGTTTTTGTTGACAGTGTGCATGGTCATTCATAGTAATATGGCACAATAGTTGGCACTTCATTTATATGATTTGGGTAGAAACTAAAATTTGGAGAGAATCCAAATTATGTTTAATCTTTTAGCAGAACTTCAATTTGTGGGATAACAAATGATTTATCAACTTGTATATTTACTTAAAAATATCCCTCTATGATATATCATTTCTTCATATGATATATAAGTATAAAGATAATCTCTTGTGGATGCATACAAGAATCATTTTGTACATCACTATTATCGTAGTTGCACATATATATTAATGTATAAACATTTATATATAATGGCATATGATTATATAAATATACAAGTGTTTAGATATAATGTTGTGTTTAAAATATTTTTATAAATGTTACATATATATAAATATATATATTTAACACTTTTATAAAAATTATATAGTATATATATCACATTTATATAAACATTATAAATATTATATATTCATATAAAAATTTATATGTTATATATATATGTTTACAAATATCTATAAATATTTTATATGTTATATAAATGTTATATAAAAAATAATATAAATGGATAGTTTTATGTAAATGTTTTATAAATATTTATAAACATTTATACATATGTATAAATATTTATATATAACATTATATGTTTATATAAACATATCAATGTTTATATATAATGTAATACATTTATATATATTAAAGTATTGACATTTATATATAATGTCATATGATTTTATAAATGTATAAAAGTTTAAATATAAAGTTATCTATTTATAATATTTTCGGAGACAATCAAAATAGAATCCATAAACATTGTGTTTATTTTTTCTTAAGTTACTGAAGTAGAATACATTAAGCAAAATTTTTTATTTTTAAGCTACAGAAGTAGAAAACAATAAGCATACAATTAGTATTTGAATTCCATAAAATCCTAAAAAATTAATCACTAAAAGAATAAAGTTTACACTAATTGTATGTTGTTTCATTAATGTTGAAGAGTCAAATCATATAAGTGATGTGAAAATATGAGAAAGAAGAAGAAAAATTAGGGAAAAATGAAAAAAAAATTAAAACCTAATATTTCTATAAACCAAAATCTGCCAGTGGTAATCAAATTGAGAGAGGTAGAGAAATGTATTTAGTATTCTAAAGGAAAAGAGTAATGGTAATCTTACCTGGTAACAAGAAGAGCTAGAATTTGTAGGTTGCTCCCGTAGTCCCTATTTGCTTCTCCTCTCTTCCACTTCGCAAAGATAGCAAAGATGGTTTAAGCTTGAATGCCTTAGCATTTTGCTTTTTCATGGAAACTATAAATAAAAAAAATGGATGTATATATATCAAAAAAAAAGAGACAAAAATATAAAAGTAACTAAAATTATAAAAATTAAATATTTTAAATAAAAAAATGAAATAGATTTGCATTTAACCATAAATGATATTATTTCATCAATAAATAAATTTATTGTTACTAATTTATAAAATTTTAATGGTTAATTTTTGTAATATTAATTTTAAATTAATGAAATGAATTTTAGAAAAAAAAATTTATAAATGGCTATAAAAATGATGATTAAAAAAATTAGATTACTAATAACCATGAAAACTAATAATTGGTAATCCAATTTTCATATTATTTCATTTATTAAAAAAACAAATTATTTATTATAACCATATTTAAATTATATAAATGTATAACCATAAAAAATTTATAACATTTCATATTATTTTAAATTTATGAATAAATTTATAATATTAATTCATAAAAAAAATAATATTATATTATAGTATAGTATTTCCAATATATATATATATATATATATATATATATATATATATATATATATATATATAAAGGTTATAAATTTTTAAGAATTCAATTTATTTTTTATGAATATAATATGACATAATTATAAAGGAACAATGATTTTATATTATTTGATATAATTTATAATTTATAAAATAACAAAAATTACTTAAAGTGAGAAGATCAATAAAAAAATTATATTTATTTTTTTAATAAAAATGGAATTTTAAAAGATAAAAGTAAATATCTAACTCAATTATTTAATTCTTATAAATTTAATAGAGACAAAAAATAAAACTTGAATTCAAATCAACATTGGATTAGTTTGGTAGTACTTCTCAAAAGTGTTTATAGGGCTAAAAATAAATTAAAGTATTTTTAGTACAAAAAAATTTCTTTAGTAATATTTTAAATAATTTTTAAAAACCCTAAAAAAAGACTTGAAGTGTTCTTTTAATTTAATAACCACACTAAGATATTTATTTTTTAAATCATCAATTTTTTTTTGATGCAATCAAAATATCTATGTATTAATCTTTAAATATCAATTTATTTTTTTAAAATTTTATGAAAATTTTGAAATTTTTTTTGTTTCAAAAATTTTAAATCTTTTAGTATTATTTTTTTATAAGATTCCTATAATCATAAACATATTTTTTTACTTTAAATAATATAAATATTTACTTGTTTATTCATTAATTTAGATATTTTTATAATTTTTTTATTTTAAGTATACAATTATTATTTTAGCTTTTTATTATAGTAATATTTATGTATGCTGATTTATTAAATAAAATATCATAAAAGTTATTATAATTTATAATTTATTATTTAATGTTTTTTAACAAAATTATTTAAATATCATAATTAAATATTTCAAAAAAATATTTGTATCAATTTTTAAATATTTTATAATCATAAAAATAGTTATTGTAGTCTTTATTAATATAAATTTTTATTCATATTTCTATATATTTGAAAATTATTATTTATAATAATCTATTTTTAAAATTATACGAGGAAAATGTGTCTCTCAAGGATCGCTCATCTATAGACCATCACATAGGTACCTTTAATATACAAAATTAAATAAAATATTAAAACAAATAATATAAAAAAAATTAAATCATTTAAGATTAGAAATGAAAATTATCCCCAGCACAAATAGCTACGGAAAAATCCCCATCTAAATGGATATATTTTGTAAAAAATAGAATTTAAGGAATAATCGCTTGCAATTAAATATAAAATCATAAAAAAATCATAAGAATTTTAGTTAGTGAGGGATTTTGACTCGAACTAATTAGCTAGGTAAAACCCATCTCTAAAGGCGTTAAAGTGCCCGACATTCTTTGCGTGATAATTTACAATAATTTTAGCTAAGGAGAATTTTAAATCAAAAATATCTA
>JAREIK010001888.1:57500-64197 GCA_029783825.1 Sapria himalayana
AGATTGATTGATAGACAGAAATATAGATAGATAGATATATATATATATATATAGATTTAGACCGAAAGATAGACAGATAGATAGATAAATAGATCGATAGACAGATAGATAGAAAGATAGATAGATAAATAATATATAGATATATTGAGTGATTGATAGGTAAATAGACAAATAGATAGATAAACAGATAGATAGACATATAGATAGACAGATAGATAGATAAATAGATAAATTGATAGATAGATAGATCGATAGACAGCCAGATTGATTGATTGATTGATTGAATGACATGCATATAGATATATAGATAGATAGATATAGACAAATAAAAATATTGATAGAAAGACACATAGATAAATTGATAGACAATAGAAAGATGAGAAAGAATTAAATAAAGATAGATAGAATATACAGATAAATAGACCGATTGAATATAAAGTAATAGACTATGATAGATAGATAGAATATAGATAGAAGAGAGAGTGATTAATTATTTGATATATAGACTGATAAAGCCTAACATATAGATAGATATACAGGTTGGTAATTAATCACTATAATTTATTAAGCTTGACAACAATACATAGATATAAAGATCGATAATAATAATTGATAAACAGATCATTGTTGATTTTAAGACAAATATATAGCTAGATATAAAGATAGATAGTAAATTGATAGAAAAATTTGATATTAGATTCATAGACGATTGAATGATAGATTATATAAAGATTGATAAAATTTGATATGTTAATATAAGATAGAGAGATAGATAAATAGATAGATAGATATATGGATAAATATACCGATTGAATGATAAATTACTTACGATGATATATAGACAGACATATAAATATATAGAAGAGATTGAGCATTTTTGATAGATAGACAATAGACAGATAGAAAGGCTAACATATTAGATACATATTAGGTTGGTAGATTAATACACTAAAAGTTAGATAGCTTGACAGACAAATACATAGATATAAAGATAGATAGATAGATAAATTGATAAACAGATTCATTGATTGATTTTAAGACAAATAGATAGATAGATATAAAGATGGATAGATAAATTGATAGAAAAATTGATATTTAGATTCATAGACAGATTGAATGACAAATTTATATATAGATTGATAAAAAGATTGATATGTATATATATAGATAGAGAGATAGATAAATAGATAGATAGATAGGTAGATAGATAGACAGATTTATACTTAAATAGAATGATAGACAAATAGATATACAGATAGAAATATAGAATGAGTATAGATAGATAGTTAGATAGAAAGATAAATAAATAGAAAAACAAATTGATAGATTAAAATAATACAAATAGATAGATAGAAAGATAGATATATAGACAGTCAGAAAGATAAATAGATAGATATATAGACAAATAGACATACAAATAGATTGACAGAAAAAAAGTATGATAGATAGACATATAGATAGAAAGATAGATCAAAAGAAAGATATATAGATAGATAGATAGATAAATAGAAAGACATTTTGATAGACAAATAGATAGATAGTTAGATAGATAAATAGATAGATAGGTATATAGAAAGATAGATAGATAGATAGACAGAAAGATAGAAAGATACATAGATAGATAGATGGATAAATAGATTGATAGTTAAATTGATAGAGAGATAGATTTGCATATTGATATAAATAAAGATATATAGATAAATAAATAGAAAATAGGTAGATAGACACATAGATACATAAATAGATAGATACATAGATAGATATAGAGATAAAAAAATAGAATAATAGATAGATAGATAGATATATAGGTTGATAGACAGTTATATAGACAAATAGATAGACAGATAGATTCATAGAAATAAGACAGATTAATAGAGAGAACGATAGAAACATAGTAAGATACAAGATAGGTAGATAGATAAACAAATAGACACAAATAGCTAGATAGAGAGATAAATAAAAAGATATATAGATAGAAAGATATATAGATATACAAATAGATATATATCTATATATATATATATATATTATATATATATATATATAGGTAGACATACAAATAGATAGACAGTATTTGTAGACAGATAAAGAGAATAATAATTAGGACACATAGATAGAATGATAGATTGAAAAAGATATATAGATAGATAGTTTTATAGACAGATAGATAGAGAGATAGATAGACAGATAGTTAGTTAGTTAGTTAGTTAGATATATATATATATATATATAAAGATATAGATAGAAAGATATATAGATAGATAGACTTATGTATAGATAGATTGATATAGAGATTAATAAACATATTGATATTTAGATAGATAGATAGATATGAAGATAGATAGATAGATAGAGAGATAGATCAATAGAATGTCAAAAAGTTAGATAGATAGATATACAAATATATAGACAATAGATATACAAAAAGATAGATAAAAATATAGA
Organism: Sapria himalayana; assembly: GCA_029783825.1. NCBI lineage: Eukaryota > Viridiplantae > Streptophyta > Magnoliopsida > Malpighiales > Rafflesiaceae > Sapria > Sapria himalayana. Next base: position 59,946 of record JAREIK010001888.1, read on the forward strand.
CAGATTGATAGACGGAAAGGTAGACTAATAGATAGACTAATAGATATATAGATAGATAGACAAATATAAAAATAAATAGTTAGATATATAGATAGACTCATAGAAAGATAGATAGATTGATTGATTGATAAAAATATTGATAGATAGTTTCATAGATAGATAACAGATCGATATATAGATAGTTAGGAAGATAGATAAATACATAGATAAAAAAATAGATAAACATATAGATAAATAAATAAATAGTTAAATACATTAATAGACAGATTGATATATATATATATATATATATATATATATATTATATATGCAGATAGATAGACAAATAGATATATATATATATATATATAGATTGAAAAAAAGACATATAGATATATAGAAAAATAGATAGATAGATAGATATATAGGGAGACAGATAGAGATATAGATAGATAGATAGATACACATATAGATAGATAGAGATACAAATAGATGTACAGATAGATAGATATCTAGATAGTTAATATAGATAGATACAGAGAGAAACAAATACATAGACATATTCTTAGATAGATATATAAATAGACTAACAAATAGAAAAAAAACATGATAGATAGAATGACTAATAGATAGAAAAATTTATAGAGTGACACAAAGACTAATTAATAGAGAAATAGCAAGATACAAAGAAAGATATGTAGTAAAATATGTAGATTGATACATAGATTAATAGAGAGATAAATAGATAGAAAGATATACATATTATCAGATAGATATATAGATAAATAGAAAAATAGAAAAATAAATAAATAATATATAGATAGATAAATAGAAGATTGACAATATATAAATAGGTTGATAGATAGATAGATAAATGGTCAGATTAATAACAATATAGTTTGACATATTTATAGATTAATAAATTGACAGAAAAATAGATAGATTGATAGATATATAAATAGATATAAATACAAATAGATAGTGATTGATAGTTATATATAAAAATAGATAGGCATATAGATAGATAAATAGAAAGATATAAAGATAGTGAGATAGACAAATAGATAGATAAAATTATAGAGAGAAATCTAGACAAATAGAATTATAGAAAGATATATAGACAGATAGACATATATATAAAGAGATAGATAGATAGATAAACAGATAAACAAATAGATAGATAGATAGTTAGATAGATAGTTAGATAGATAGAAAGATAGATAGATAGAAAATAGATCATTAGATAGTTAGATAGATAGACAGATAAAAAGATAGACAGATAGATAGATAGAAAGATAGATAGATATATAGATAGATAGATAGACATATATTAGATATATAGATAGAGAGATAAATAAATAGATAGAAGATAGATAGATAGAGAGTTAAATAAAAAGAAAGATAGATAGATAAATAGATAGTTATACAGATAGATAAATAGATAAATAAACAGATAGATAAATAGAAATAAAGAAAGATACATATATAGATACATTGATAGAGAAATAGATAAATAGATAAATATACAAATAGATAGATAGATACATAGATAGATAGACATATAGTTCGATATATAGATAGATATATTATTAGACAAATAGAATAACAGAAAGATAGAAAGACAGATAGATAGATAGATAGATAACAATAGATAAATAAATAGATAGACAAAAAGATATAGAGATAGATATATAAACAAATGGGTAAACATTCAGATAAACATATAGATTGATAGATATATAGACTAAGAGAGAGATAGATTGATATACAAATAGAAAGATAGATAGATAGTTAGATAACATGATAGAGAGATAAATAAATAGATACATAGATAGCCAGATAGATAGATACTTAGATAGATAGAAATATATATAAATCATCACACAGATAGACATATAGAAAGAATGAAAGATTGATAAAGAGATAGATTGATAAACAAATATACAGATAAATTGATACATAAATCAAAAGATAGAAAGAAAGAAAGAAATATAGATAGATAGATTGAAATATATATTAATAGATAAATAGATGGAGAGATTGATAAACAAACAGATAGATAGATATATAAATACATAAATAGATAGATAAATAGATAGATAAAAAGTTATTCAAATATATTGAGAGATAGATAGACAAATAGACTAATTGATTGATAAACATTTTGATAGATAGAATAATAGATAGATTGATAGTCAAATAGATAGATAGATAGGCAGACAGATAAATAGATAGATAGATATATAAATAGATATATATAGATAGATAGAAAAATAAAAAGATAAACATATAAATAGATAGCTATATATATACACACACACACACACACATCTAGATAGAAAAATATATAGGTAGACAGATAGATAGATAAATAGATAGATAGATAGACACATAGATAGATAGATAGACAGATAGATAGTTAGTTAGATAAACAAAATGATATATAGATAGAATGACATATAGATTGAAAAATAAATAGGTAGATTGATCGACAAAAAGATAGACAAATAGATAGATAGATAGATTTATTGAGAGATAGATATATAGTTAGTTAATTGACATTTTGATAGACAAATATATAAATATATAGATAGATAGACAGATATATAGATATATAAATAGATCGATAGACAAATATATAGACAGATAGATAAATAGACAAATAGATAGATAGATAGATAGATAGACAGAGAGATAACTAGATAAAAAGATAGATAGATACACAAAAAGATAGACAAACAAATAGATAGATAGACAAATAATAGATAGTATTGACAGATACAAATATAGAACGAATAATATATGGATAAAGAGAAATATAAATTGATTGAAAGATAAATTGATAGAAATATTGATAGATAGATGCATTGATTCAAAGATTGATAGACAGATTAATATTTAGATTGATATATATATTGATAGAAATATTTATAGAGAGATAGATAGATTGATTAATAGATAGATAGATAAATAGATTTATAGACATATAAATACATAGATAGATTGACATATTATTAGACAAATAGATAGACGAATATATAGATACACAAATACATAGCCAAATAGATAGACAAATAGATAAATAGATAAAAATATAGAAAGATAGATAAATAGATAGATATAGAATTACATATATAATTAGATAGACAAGCAAAATAGACAAAATAGAAAGTCAAATAAATAGATTGAAATAGAGACAAACAGATGGATAAAAAGATATTTTGATAGATCGATAGATAGATAGACTAATAAAGAAATAGATGACAGCCAAATAGAATAGATATATAACTATATATATAAATAGATAGACATATAGATAGATAGACAGACATATAGATAGATAGACAAACATATAGATAGATATATAGATTACAATCAAAAGAAAAAGGGATAGATTGAAATATTGATAAACAGATAAATTAAAAGATAATTAGTTAGATTAACAAATATATAGATAGATAGATAGATAAATGGGATAGACAAAAAGATAAACAAAATAGATAAATTGATAGATAGATAGACAGTAGAAATATAAATTGATAGAATATTAGATTGATAGATAAATAGATTAATAGATAAATAGATAGGCATAACAAAAGATAGGTAGTTAGGACAGACAGATAGACAAATAGATAGACAGATGAATACACAAATAGATAGACAGATAGATAAAAAAATAGATAGATAGATAGACATATAGATAGACAAATAGATGGACAGTTCAATAAAAATATTTAAAGATATATAGATAAATAGATAGACATATTGATAGATAAATAGATAGATACATAAATAGTTTGAGAGATAGACAGATAGATAGAGAGATATAATGACATATAGATAGATATAAAATAGAAAGATAGATAGAGAGACTAATTGATAGACAAATGATAGATAGAATAAAATACATATATAAATAAAACATAGGTAGATAGATAAATAATTGATATATAATAGACAGAAAAATAGATAAATAATAGATGACATATAGATTGGTAGATTGATAGATAGGTAGTTTAATAGATAGATAGATAATTTGATAGATAGAAGGATACATAAATAGATAAATAGATATATAGACAAATATAAAGATAGATATAGATATAGATATATATATAGTATAGATAAACGATAGATAAAAAAATATTTAGATAGATAGATAGATAGACAAATAATGAAGATAGATAGATAATAGATAGAGAGTACATAGACAAATATATAGATAGATCGATATATATATATATAAAAAATATAAAGATAGATAGATAGATTA
>JAREIK010001888.1:68767-142269 GCA_029783825.1 Sapria himalayana
ACTCTATAATTTTTCTATCTATTAGTCATTCTATCTATCATGTTTTTTTTCTATTTGTTAGTCTATTTATATATCTATCTAAGAATATGTCTATGTATTTGTTTCTCTCTGTATCTATCTATATTAACTATCTAGATATCTATCTATCTGTACATCTATTTGTATCTCTATCTCTATATGTGTATCTATCTATCTATCTATATCCTATCTGTCTCCCTATATATCTATCTATCTATCATTTTTTCTATATATCTATATGTCTTTTTTCAATCTATATATATATATATATATATATCTATTTGTCTATCTATCTGCTATAAATATATATATATATATATATATATATATCAATCTGTCTATTTGTATTTAACTATTTATATTTATCTATATGTTTATCTATTTTTTTATCTATGTATTATCTATCTTCCTAACTATCTATATATCGATCTGTTTATCTATCTATGAAACTATCTATCAATATTTTTATCAATCAATCAATCTATCTATCTTCTATGAGTCTATCTATATATCTAACTATTTATTTTTATATTTGTCTAATCTATCTATATATCTATTAGTCTATCTATTAGTCTACCTTTCCGTCTATCAATCTGTCTATATTTTTATCTATCTTTTTGTATATCTATTTGTCTATATATTGTATATCTATCTATCTAACTTTTGACATTCTATTGATCTATCTCTCTATCTATCTATCTATCTTCATATCTATCTATCTATCTAAATATCAATATGTTTATTAATCTCTATATCAATCTATCTATACATAAGTCTATCTATCTATATATCTTTCTATCTATATTCTTATATATATATATATATATATATCTAACTAACTAACTAACTAACTATCTGTCTATCTATCTCTCTATCTATCTGTATATAAAACTATCTATCTATATCTTTTTTCAATCTATCATTCTATCTATGTGTCTAATTATTATTCTCTTTATCTGTCTACAAATCTGTCTATCTATTTGTATGTCTACCTATATATATCTATATATATATATATATATATATATATATATCTATTTGTATATCTATATATCTTTCTATCTATATATCTTTTTATTTATCTCTCTATCTAGCTATTTGTGTCTATTTGTTTATCTATCTACCTATCTTTGTATCTTACTATGTTTCTATCGTTCTCTCTATTAATCTGTCTTATTTCTATGAATCTATCTGTCTATCTATTTGTCTATATAATTGTCTATCAACCAATAAATCTATCTATCTATTATTCTATTTTTTTATCTCTATATCTATCTATGTATCTATCTATTTATGTATCTATGTGTCTATCTACCTATTTTCTATTTATTTATCTATATATCTTTATTTATATCAATATGCAAATCTATCTCTCTATCAATTTAACTATCAATCTATTTATCCATCTATCTATCTATGTATCTTTCTATCTTTCTGTCTATCTATCTATCTATCTTTCTATATACCTATCTATCTATTTATCTATCTAACTATCTATCTATTTGTCTATCAAAATGTCTTTCTATTTATCTATCTATCTATCTATATATCTTTCTTTTGATCTATCTTTATATCTATATGTCTATCTATCATACTTTTTTCTGTCAATCTATTTGTATGTCTATTTGTCTATATATCTATCTATTTATCTTTCTGACTATCGATATATCTATTTTGTATTATTTTAATCTATCAATTTGTTTTTCTATTTATTTATATTTCTATCTAACTATCTATCTATACTTCATTCTATCTTTCTATCTGTATATCTATTTTTCTATCATTCTATTTAAGTATAAATCTGTCTATCTATCTACCTATCTATCTATCTATTTATCTATCTCTCTATCTATATATATACATATCAATCTTTTTATCAATCTATATATAAATTTGTCATTCAATTTGTCTATGAATCTAAATATCAATTTTTCTATCAATTTATCTATCCATCTTTATATATATCTATCTATTTGTCTTTAAATCAAACAATGAATCTGTTTATCAATTTATCTATCTATCTATCTATCTTTATATCTATGTATTTTTCTCTCAAGCTATCTAACTTTTAGTGTATTAATCTACCAACCTGTATATCTATCTATATGTTAGCCTTTCTATTAGTCTATCTATCTATCTATCAAATAATTAATCAATCTCTCTATCTATCTATATGTCTGTCTATCTATCATCTGTCTATTAATTTATCATTTAATCGGTCTATTTATCTGTATATCTATCTATCTTTATTTAATTCTTTCTATCTATCTATTTGTCTTAAAATCAATCAATGAATTTGTTTATCAATTAATCTATCTATCTATCTATCTTTATATCTATGTATTTGTCTGTCAAGCTATCTAACTTTTAGTGTATTAATCTACCAACCTATATATCTATCTATATGTTAGCCTTTCTATCAGTCTATCTGTCTATCTATCAAATAATTAATCAATCTCTCTATCTATCTATATGTCTGTCTATTTATCATCTATCTATTAATTTATCATTCAATCAGTCTATTTATCTGTATATCTATCTATCTTTATTTAATTCTTTCTATCTTTCTATTTGTCTATCAATTTATCAATGTGTCTTTCTATCAATATTTTTATTTGTCTATCTATCTATCTATATATCTATATGCATGTCTATCAATCAATCAATCAATCTGGCTGTCTATCGATCTATCTATCTATCAATTTATCTATTTATCTATCTATCTGTCTATCTATATGTCTATCTATCTGTTTATCTATCTATTTGTCTATTTACCTATCAATCACTCAATATATCTATATATTATTTATCTATCTATCTATCTATCTGTCTATCGATCTATTTATCTATCTATCTGTCTATCTTTCGGTCTAAATATATATATATATATATATCTATCTATATTTTTGTCTATCAATCAATATTTCTATCTATATTTCTATTGATATATCTATCTATCTATTTATCCTACTATATGTCTATTTATCTTTGTAATTATCAATCTATCAATTTATTTGTCTATCTTTCTATCCCCCTACATATCTATTTATGATTATATTTTTCTATCTATTTATTTATATATCTATTTTTCAATCTGTCTATCTATCTGTATATCAATCTATATATCTATATATGTATATGTTTATCTATCTATCTATGTATTTATTTGTCTCTTTATATGTCTATCTATATATTTATCCTCTACCTACCTATCTATCTCCAAATATTTATTTTATTAAATATGTCTATCTATTTATCTAACTAAATATCTATCTATGTTTCTATATATATATAACTAACTATCTATCTATATATTGTCTAACTATCAATCTATTTGTTTATATATCTATCTTTTTATAAGTCTATATATATGCTTATCTATCTATTTGTTTAAATGTCTATCTATAATACTATCTATCTTTCAATCTATCTTGTGGTCTTTCTATCTTTATATATTTCTATATATCTTTCTATTTATATATTTGTCTATCTATTTGTATACCGATCTATCTAACTATTAGTCTTTCTATCTTTCTTCTATCTATCTATCTATCTATCTAACTATCTTTTTATCTATCTATCTATTTATATATTTTTCTTATATCAATCTGTCTATTTATCTGTTTATCAATATGTCTATCAATCTATACATCCATCAGTCTATCTATCTAACAATGTATCTATTTTCTAACTTTCTATCTATATATCTTTCTATCTATCTTTATATATATATATATATCTAACTATCTTTCTAACTATCTTTTTATCTATTTGTCTATCTATTTCTCTATGTATTTATATATTTATCGATCTATATGTTTTTATAACTATCTATTTATATTTCTTTTGATCTATCTATCTTTCTATCTTTCTATCTATCTTCCTATTTATCTGTATATCTATCTATATATTTGTTTATCTAATTGTTTATTTTTCTTTCTATATATATATATATATCTATCAATCTTTGTGTTTATCTATCTTTCTATATTTCTATCTATCTAACTATCTATCTATTTCCCTATCTATCTGACAATCTATATATATATATATATCTATCTTTCAATCTATCTATTTATCTATCTATTTATCTATCTATCTATATTTATATGAATGTATCTATCTATATATCTATTTATTTTTATATCTTTTTATCTATCTGTCAATTTATTTCTTTATCTATCTATTTGTCTATCTTTGTGTCTATGTATCTGTCTATCAATTCATCAATCTATCTATCTAATAATCTATCGATTTACAAATATATATATATATATATATATATATATATATATATATATATATATCAATCTATCAATCAATCTATCTATATATGTATGAATCTATCTATCTATCTATTTATCAATCTGTATATCAATTTGTATAACAATCTTTCTATCAATCCATCAATCAATATATCTGTCTATCAATATTACTGTCTATTTATCTATAAATATCTCTATTTTTATATCAATCTATATATCATTCTTTCTATATTTGTAACTATTTTTATCATCTATTTGTCTATTTGTTTATCAATCTTTATATCTATCTTTTTATCTATCTATTTGTCTATCTATCTATCTATTAATCTATATGTATATCTATCTTTCTATCTATTAGTCTATCTATTAATATATAAATGCGTCTATCAATCTATCTAATTATCTGCATATCTATCTCTCTATCTATCTGTCTATCTATCTATCTATATGTCTATCCATTTGTCTATCTATCTATTGAACTATATGTCTATCTATCTAAATATCTATCTCTAACTTTATGTATATCTATCTATCTATTTATCTATCTATCTATCTATTTATTTATCTATCTATTTATTTATCTATCTAACTATTTGTCTAACTATCTATCAATCTATATTTTTCTATTTATCTATCTATATATCTATCTTTTTGTCTCTGTCTATATCTATATATCTATATATCTATCTCTCTAACTAACTATCTATCTATCTATCTATATATCTGTCTAACTATTTGTCTATCTATCTGTATATCTCTCTATTTAGCTATATATCTATCTATCTATCTGTACATCTGTATATCTATTTGTAAATCTATCTATATATCTGTCTAACTATTCGTCTATCAATATGTCCATCTATTTGTCTATCTATCTATCTATCCATCTATCTATCTATATATATATCTATCTATCTATCTGTAAATCTACATATCTATCTGTAAATCTATCTATTTATCTATCTATTTATCATTTTATTTTTTTATTTATTTATCTATCTATCTATATATCTATCTATCTATCTATCTATGTATCTCTCAAATAATCTTTATATCACTCTATCTATTTGTCTATGAACCTATCTATAAATCTATCTATTAATCTATATATCTCTTTATCTATCTATCTTTCTATCTTAATTTTTATCGGTCAATTTATCTATGTGCCTGTATATCAATATGTCTGTCTATCTATCCATAAATATTATATCAGCCTGCCTATATGTCTATTTGTCTGTCTATCTATTTATCTATTTATCTTTCTATCTATCTATGTTTCAATCAATCTAATTGTCTATTTGTTTGTGTATCAATTTATCTATCTGTCTATTATCTTTCTTTATATTTGTCTATCTATCTGTATATCTATCTATCTACCTATATGTCTATCTATATGTCTATCTATATGTCTATCTATATGTCTATCTATCAGTCTAACTTTCTATTTATCTATTTATCTATCTATCACCCTATTTATCTGTCTATATGTATATATATATATATATATATATATATATATATATATATATATATATATATATATCTGTCTGTCTATCTATTATCATATCTATTTGTCTATCTTTTTATCTACATATCTGTCTACCTATCTCTTTATCTATATGTATCAATATCTATCTGTCTGTCTATTTGCCTTACTATCTTTCTATCTATGTATATGTCTATTGATCTATTTATCTATCTATATCACTATATGTCTATCTATCTATGTACCTATCTATATATCTACTTATCTATCTTTATGTCTATCTATCTATATATCTATATATCTATCTATCTATATGTCTATCTCTCTATCTTTCGATAAATCTATCTGTATGTCTGTATGTATATCTATCTTTCTATATCTCTATTATCTATCTATTTATTAGTCTATCTATATATCTATCTATCTGTGTATCTTGTGTCTATCTATCTATCTATATGCTTATTTATTTATATATCAATCTATCTAACTAAATATATATATCTCTCTCTATCTATCTATCTATAATTTTATCTATCTATCTATCTATTGATCTCTTTGTCTATCTATCTGTCTATCTATCTATCTATCTGGTAGTATATTTATCTATTTGTCTATCTATCTATCTATCTGGCTATCTTTCTATCTATTTGTCTATCTATCTATCGAACTATTTTTCTATTTATTTATCTATCTATCTTTCTAATTATCTCTATATCTTTCTGTCTATCTATCTATCTTTCATATTTTCAATCAATCAATCAATTTATCTATCTATCTATCAATATGTCTATCAAATAGTCTATTAATCTATCTATCAATCTATCTATCCATTTGTTTATCTATCTATCTATGTAATTGACTATCTATCTGTCTATCAATAAATTCATCTATATGTCTATCTATTTGTACATCTATCAATCTATCTTTCTATCTCTCTATTTGTCTACATATATATATATATCTATCTACCTATTAATCTACTTGTCTGTTTGTCTATCTATCAATCTATCTATCTATCAATCTATCTATCTATCTATCTACCTGGCTTTTTATTTGTCTATCTATCTATCTATTTATATATATGTCTATTTATCTCCCTATCTAGATTTCTATATATATGACTATCTATTGGCTTATCTATCTGTATATATAGTTTTTTATCTATTTATTTATCTATTTATCTATCTGTCTATCAATCTATCAATCAATATATTTATTTATATATCATTCAGTCTTTCTTTTTTTCTTTCTTTCTTATAATTTATCAATTTTTAAATGTGCCCATCTATCAATCTATTTGTTTATCTATTTGTCAATCTTTCTATCTTTTTGTCTGTTAGTTTATCTGTTTATCTATCTATCTATATATATATATATAACTCTCTCTATCTGTCTATCTATTATTCTATATATCTCTCTATTATCTGTCTATCTATCAGTCTATCTATGTGTCTATCTATGTGTCTATCTTTCTGTCTATATTTTTATATATCTATCTGTCTTTCTATCTATTTATCTATCTGTCTATCTATCTATTTATTTGTCTATCTATCATTCTGTTTATCTTTTTATCTAACTATATGTCTATCTATCTATCTATCTATCGATTTATCTATCTATCTATATATCTTTCTATCTATCTATCTAGCTAGCAATCTATTTGTTTATATATATATATATATATATATATATATATATATCTATATGTCTATTTATCTATATGTCTATTTATCTATCTGTCTATCTATCTATCGATCTATTTGTCTATGTATCTATCTATTTATTTGGCTATCTATATATCTATCCATTCGTCTTTTTTATGTCTATCTATTTATCTATCTCCTTATTTATCTATCTATCTATCTATCTATCTAACAATCTATATATCTATCTGTCTATTTATCTATCTATCGTTCTATTTGTCTATCTCTCTTTCTATCTGTCTATCTAATGGTCTATCTATTTGACTATCTCTTTATCTTTCTATCTATCTATCTATATTAATATCTATTTTTGAGTCTATCTACACTATAAGAAAATGTCTCTTTAGTTATGAAAAATTAGCTTTGGAAATAATCCCTATCTAATTAGCGAGGGATCAGCTAGGGAATAGCAATAGATGTTTTATTTTACATTGAATTACTAATTTGTGATGAATTTGAGATGGATTAGAAATAGATATTTTTGATTTAAAATTCTCCTTAGCTAAAATTATTGTAAATTATCACGCAAAGAATGTCGGGCACTTTAACGCCTTTAGAGATGGGTTTTACCTAGCTAATTAGTTCGAGTCAAAATCCCTCACTAACTAAAATTCTTTTGATTTTTTTATGATTTTATATTTAATTGCAAGCGATTATTCCTTAAATTCTATTTTTTACAAAATATATCCATTTAGATGGGGATTTTTCCGTAGCTATTTGTGCTGGGGATAATTTTCATTTCTAATCATTAATGATTTAATTTTTTTTTATATTATTTCTTTTAATATTTTATTTAATTTTGTATATTAAAGGTACCTATATGATGGTCTATAGATGAGCGATCCTTGAGAGACACATTTTCCTCGTATAATTTTAAAAATAGATTATTATAAATAATATTTTCAAATATATAGAAATATGAATAAAAATTTATATTAATAAAGACTACAATAACTATTTTTATGATTATAAAATATTTAAAAATTGATACAAGATATTTTTTTGAAATATTTAATTATGATATTTAAATAATTTTGTTAAAAAACATTAAATAATAAATTATAAATAATAATAACTTTTATGATATTTTATTTAATAAATCAGCATACATAAATATTACTATAATAAAAAGCTAAAATAATAATTGTATACTTAAAATAAAAAAATTATAAAAATATCTAAATTAATGAATAAACAAGTAAATATATATATATTATTTAAAGTAAAAAAATATGTTTATGATTATAGGAATCTTATAAAAAAATAATACTAAAAGATTTAAAATTTTTGAAACAAAAAAAATTTCAAAATTTTCATAAAATTTTAAAAAAATAAATTGATATTTAAAGATTAATACATAGATATTTTGATTGCATCAAAAAAAAATTGATGATTTAAAAAATAAATATCTTAGTGTGGTTATTAAATTAAAAGAACACTTCAAGTCTTTTTTTAGGGTTTTTAAAAATTATTTAAAATATTACTAAAGAAATTTTTTTGTACTAAAAATACTTTAATTTATTTTTAGCCCTATAAACACTTTTGAGAAGTACTACCAAACTAATCCAATGTTGATTTGAATTCAAGTTTTATTTTTTGTCTCTATTAAATTTATAAGAATTAAATAATTGAGTTAGATCTTTACTATTATCTTTTAAAATTCCATTTTTATTAAAAAAATAAATATAATTTTTTTTATTGATCTTCTCACTTTAAGTAATTTTTGTTATTTTATAAATTATAAATTATATCAAATAATATAAAATCATTGTTCCTTTATAATTATGTCATATTATATTCATAAAAAATAAATTGAATTCTTAAAAATTTATAACCTTTATATATATATATATATATATATATATATATATATTGGAAATACTATACTATAATATACTATTATTTTTTTTATGAATTAATATTATAAATTTATTCATAAATTTAAAATAATATGAAATGTTATAAATTTTTTATGGTTATACATTTATATAATTTAAATATGGTTATAATAAATAATTTGTTTTTTTAATAAATGAAATAATATGAAAATTGGATTACCAATTATTAGTTTTCATGGTTATTAGTAATCTAATTTTTTTAATCATCATTTTTATAGCCATTTATAAATTTTTTTTTCTAAAATTCATTTCATTAATTTAAAATTAATATTACAAAAATTAACCATTAAAATTTTATAAATTAGTAACAATAAATTTATTTATTGATGAAACAATATCATTTATGGTTAAATGCAAATCTATTTCATTTTTTTATTTAAAATATTTAATTTTTATAATTTTAGTTACTTTTATATTTTTGTCTCTTTTTTTTGATATATATACATCCATTTTTTTTATTTATAGTTTCCATGAAAAAGCAAAATGCTAAGGCATTCAAGCTTAAACCATCTTTGCTATCTTTGCGAAGTGGAAGAGAGGAGAAGCAAATAGGGACTACGGGAGCAACCTACAAATTCTAGCTCTTCTTGTTACCAGGTAAGATTACCATTACTCTTTTCCTTTAGAATACTAAATACATTTCTCTACCTCTCTCAATTTGATTACCACTGGCAGATTTTGGTTTATAGAAATATTAGGTTTTAATTTTTTTTTCATTTTTCCCTAATTTTTCTTCTTCTTTCTCATATTTTCACATCACTTATATGATTTGACTCTTCAACATTAATGAAACAACATACAATTAGTGTAAACTTTATTCTTTTAGTGATTAATTTTTTAGGATTTTATGGAATTCAAATACTAATTGTATGCTTATTGTTTTCTACTTCTGTAGCTTAAAAATAAAAAATTTTGCTTAATGTATTCTACTTCAGTAACTTAAGAAAAAATAAACACAATGTTTATGGATTCTATTTTGATTGTCTCCGAAAATATTATAAATAGATAACTTTATATTTAAACTTTTATACATTTATAAAATCATATGACATTATATATAAATGTCAATACTTTAATATATATAAATGTATTACATTATATATAAACATTGATATGTTTATATAAACATATAATGTTATATATAAATATTTATACATATGTATAAATGTTTATAAATATTTATAAAACATTTACATAAAACTATCCATTTATATTATTTTTTATATAACATTTATATAACATATAAAATATTTATAGATATTTGTAAACATATATATATAACATATAAATTTTTATATGAATATATAATTTTTATAATGTTTATATAAATGTGATATATAAACTATATAATTTTTATAAAAGTGTTAAATATATATATTTATATATATGTAACATTTATAAAAATATTTTAAACACAACATTATATCTAAACACTTGTATATTTATATAATCATATGCCATTATATATAAATGTTTATACATTAATATATATGTGCAACTACGATAATAGTGATGTACAAAATGATTCTTGTATGCATCCACAAGAGATTATCTTTATACTTATATATCATATGAAGAAATGATATATCATAGAGGGATATTTTTAAGTAAATATACAAGTTGATAAATCATTTGTTATCCCACAAATTGAAGTTCTGCTAAAAGATTAAACATAATTTGGATTCTCTCCAAATTTTAGTTTCTACCCAAATCATATAAATGAAGTGCCAACTATTGTGCCATATTACTATGAATGACCATGCACACTGTCAACAAAAACAATACTACACAACTACAATGCCTATTGTGCAATTGAGGTGCCTACTACCATGCAGAAACTCTTCTGTCACACATAACCATGCAACATCCTTTTTATGGAGTTGATACTCGCCTCACGCAGTATGTGAAGGCAGTAATGGGGCGTTACTGTAGCATGTATGCCCTTGTCCCCTATGTTGGCACAATGTAAGTTCTCTCATTTTTTAGGATTTTGAACCCTTACATGCCTCAAGGTTTGTTTTCCTTAGAGTCTTGGCTTTGATACTATGCATAATTCTATGCCAAACATAAAACTTGATTAAAAACTTTTAGGAAAAAAATAACAAGCAATCCTTTCATTTAATATCATGGGCCAGAGAATTGAAGCAGTCTAAAGGTTAGGTGCTTCCATCAATAATAACATAGAAATAATAAAAAAAAGTAAAAAATACAAAAGGTATGATTATAAACTAGAATAATTAGTATTAATTAAAATATTTTTTATTTTTCTACAATATTAATATGGTAAGATTAGTTAAGAATGGATTCAATAAAATTTGTGAGTAACTCATTAGTTCAAAATCCATGAACAATGAAGTGTCTCACATATTATATGGCTTTAGTTATTTGAGTTGTAAGCTTTTGCTGCATTTTATTATTGACCATTGTTAGTGATGTGTTTATATTTTACACTCATGAACTTTTACCATTTTATTGTGCAACTAACTGAACATCAGTAGCTTATTATTGACATAGGTGCTTTACCACCTCTTGTGGACCTATTGAAGAGGCACTAATATGGATCTACTTCTCGGGTAGTGAATACCATACTAAGATTGGCAGCTAATGTGATCACCAACATTGCCCATGAGAATAGCAACATCAAAATTCATATTTGGTTGTTATTTTTAATGCAATCACTTTTTCCATTGTGGACAATGCTTTTTGTTAATGAGTTATTTTTCAGGATGAATGGCGGGATACCACCTCTGGTTGAATTATTGGATTTCTATGATGCTAAAGTGCAAAGGGCATCTGCTGGGGTACTGAGAACCTTAGCTTTCAAGAATGAAGAGGATAAAAATTAAATGATGTTCCATATTGTGATTGATGATTTTTTATCCTTTACTTTGCAAAGAGAAAATAATGCATTTTTTTTTACTTTTAAGATTGTCGAGTGCTATGCTCTTCCCACTCTCATCTTAATGTTGTGCTTAGAAAATGCTATTATACATTATGAAGTAGTTACTTTACTTAAAAATTGAGACCTCAATTATTTTTTTAATTATCATTATTCTAAAATTTTGATCTTGTCCTTTGTTTTCTTATTTGGATAAATTATTTTTGTTGTTACAGGTAGGTTGATTAAAAATTTGGTTCATTCATCTCCAAACATTAAGAAAGATGTTCTGTCTGCTGGGGCATTGCAACTTATTATCAATTTGCTTTGGCCCTTCCATTTGAAGCATTTTGTTGAAAATTGTATTTTTATTTATTATGTATCTCAACAAATTTTATTTCTATATCATTATCTAAAGTTACTATCTGAATTTACTTTGATTTACTATAATCTTGATATTTAAATTTGCTTTTAATAATTCTCTAAAAGGTTTTTAGGATAAATAGCTCATGTTGCTGTGAGAGCTAGAGGGAAGCTACTTTATTACTGGGATAGTTTGCAACAAATGATTCGGATTTCAAGGTAAGCATATATGTTTATTTTTCCTTCATTTATTATTATTTTCAGGTTTGAAATAAATCATTATATGAGAATTTTTGAGAATACTTTTTTGTTTGGATTCATGTTTTGTGCTTACGTTGGAGGAAGAGGATAATCATAGTAAAAAGGTGTGCTCGAATATAATTTTTATGTAATCTTGTATTCATGTATTCAATAAATAATATAAAAAATATATTATGTGCTACAATACCTTTGATAGGTCATAGGTTCTATATGCTTTCACTGTTTGTCATTGATTGTGGTTGTCGGGTCTTGTATCACAGGTCTAGAGTTTTAATGAAGTGACATGGTCCTTGGGGCACTCATATGAGCATTTTATCATGGGTATGAGTATCTAACTAGTTCAACATGACATAGTCTTGTATGGCATGAGCCATGGATTTTACTGAGCCTCATTTAGTAGCCCCATTTGCCATTTCTAGTTGTTGTGTGGGCTAGCCCAATGTGCTAGTTGTGACCCATTACTCTTTCCCAAGCATATTTTGTGCTAGGGTCATGGTCAGACAATTGTGACTCATTACCCATGACAATGTGGCATGTGTAGAGCTACTTAGGACTTAGGCATGAGTTGTTTTTGGGCACTCATGACTCAGGACCTAATTAACTGACCCAATTATTTTGTGAAAATGGTTAATCTATCACTAAGCATGTTTAATATAAATTAGAAAACAATTATACCATACAATAGTGGTTGCGTGTTGTTGTGGGTCACATAATATATATTTTTAAGATAAAAAATATCTTTGTTTAAAAATTATTGGTCTATCATTCAATACATTTGATCCATATAATGAATTAAATTTAGTATGTAGTTACATAAATATTAATGCACTGAATCTTATAAGAATTTTGAATTTAAAAGTATTTGTATGAGAATAATACTAAGATGACTAATCATTTGAGAATTTCTTATATTATATGTATTTGTTGGAGGTCATGTCTTTATTCAATATAAGTATCTTTGTCCAAGTTATTGGGTTTGAGACTTATCATATGTATTCTTTAAATTTTGATGGTAAGACATTGATATATGAATTTCTCCCAGACATTATGCTAAAGCAGAAGGCTTGTGCACAAGGTATGATCTTTATATAATGAACTAAATATTTTAGATGATGTAGAGAAACCATTCTTCTCTAGTGTCATTCCTCGAGTAAGCAAAAGATTTACTATTAATAGTCACACTTATATTGTATGGACAAATTCAAATATGATAAATAGAAATAATACTAAATGAGAAATAAAATATAGTCAAATATAAATATTTTAAAAAATATATAACTTTAAAACAAGTACTGGAGTACTGGATGAGACATCTAAGAGGATATGTTGAATAATTTACAAAAAAATGGTGCATTAGACCCTATATAATTTAAGTTTAGTATAATTATAATTGGATGCACTTCAACTTTAATATTTTTTGTGTATATAACTAATAATTACTGATAACAAATTTTAGGTTGATAATTAGTATGAGATCTTTACTAAAATTTGAACAAGATTCTAAATTTTTATATTTTAGTGAGAAATATATTCAACTTTTTTATCATATAATTTCAAAAATAATTTTTTGTTATATTGTAATAAAATATTAAAAGTGTATGACCATTCAAATTCAAGCCACACACTCAAAAATTTGTATTCTATAAGATTTTGGGATTGATGCCATGTTTAGAAACAATGCAATGTAAAAGAAGAGTAATTGAGAAATATGTCCAACTTCTTATCATATAATTTCTAAAATGTTCTTTTGTTATTTTGTAATAAAATATTAAAAGTTTTTGCACGTTTAAAATGCAAGCCACACACTCAAGAATTTCTATTCTATAAAAAATTTGGCTTTGATACTATGTTGAGAAACAATGCAAAGTAAAAAGGAGTATTTGAAAAATCGCATAACAAAACATGTACAAGCTAAACCCTTATATAATGGACTAATCAAATTATGATTCCCATAGGTTGAATGCTCTAATACATATGCAAGAAAAAATATAAAATAAAAGAATAAAATAATAAATTATAAATCACAATAAACTAGATCCAATATTATTTGCACTCATAGATTTTTTAGTTACATATTAGATTTTCCTACATACACACATATGAACACAATTCTAAGAAATAGTATATGGGCATATTGTTGTTTCTAAATTTAGTGCAAAAAGTTATGTTATCAGTTACTTGTGTGTCTTAGTATAATAGTTACTTTTTGGAGACGTTAAGTTTACCATTTCATATGTTGATAATATTTTAATGTGATATTTAGACAATTCAACATGTTATTAGTGAATATATTTATTAGTGAATATATTGTAGACATCTTAATAAATACACTTGGAGAATTGTAAGTTTTTTTCATATCTTCTAATTTTCATATTTAATGGATGTATGCAATATTTTGAAAAAGTTTTTTAAGATTTAATTTAGTCTCTATATTAATTTTATTTATATATTTTCTTTCTTTTTATGTTGTAGGAGAGCATCTGACATTTGAACTCTCTCAATCATATATATATGCTTATTTTTACTTATATATATATATATATATATATATATATATATATATATTAGTTTTCATAAATTAATGAAAATTAATTTATCTTATCTTTTTCTTCTTAGGTGCTCTCCCCACACGAAAAACCTGAGGGGTGAACTCCTAATATGTAGAATGAAACAATCTTTAAAGATCAAGTACTCCAATAATACATGATTTATATTATAGTACCCAATTTAGTAGTCTTGCAAGAAGTTAAATTGAGCTTTTAATGTGATTGAAACTTTTTTTTTATTAGGTGATTCCATTACTCTTTAGACTCCTTTTTAAACTTCACACTAATATTTGAGGAGATATAGTTATCCTAATCAAGAGATTTCCACTCATTCATGCCAAATTTAATTTCACATGTGCTAAGCTCCTTGGTGAGAGATCTTTTGGAATACTCTTTAGACTGATTTTTAAACTTCACACTAATATTTGAAGAGATAGAGTTATCCTAATCAAGAGATTTCCACTCATTCATGGCAAATTTAATTTCACATGTGCTATGCTCTTTAGTGAGAGATATTTTGACATACTCAGTTTTTTCACTATTTTTTTGATTATGCCTAAAAAATAGTCAATTCATTTGACTCTTTTGAACTTATCTTTCGGATGTTTTCCAAAATAAACAAATATATTTTAGTATTAATCTTCCACTTGATGGAATACTTTTTTATTCATATTTATTTATTTAATATTTTTTTATTCATTTGAAGCCTTATTAAACTCGTGTTTGAGACACTTTCTCATTTAGAATGATAACTCATAATAAATGATATACTTTTCATTTGCTCAAATGTATTGGATAATTATTTTTTTAAAATACTTGTGATTAGTTTTTATAGTTTTTTAATAACAAGTGTATTTTTGATTAGAATGAAGTTGAACTAAAGGCTTTCTTGCTGGTGAAGTGTTATACATTGATACATGAGTTTTGTTATTTTAATTTTTTATATCTAGCAGTTAAAATGATCTTATTTTGTTTTCCTCTTTCTTTGATCACCTCTTATAGGTTCTTATTATAAGTTCTTGTGAAAAATCTTTTTTTATGATAAATTTGATGGGTTTCATATGAAATAATTACTTGCTTATTTTTATTTACAAGACAAGTTTTGTTTGTTACCTATGAAAAATTTTATATTATTGATCCTTTTTCCATGAGCATAGATTGATACATTCTATGCAATTGTTTCCCCATAAGCATAAAACATTTGAAACTAATTAATATTTTTTTATGAAAGTTGAAATGCAAGACTTTTGTATATTTTTTTATTTTTTTTGGAATAAACAAACACATGTTCATAAAAAATTAATTCTATTATTCACAAAAGATATAATTTTGAATCTATTAGATATGAGAGTGTCAAAAAAATTTTAAATATCGGGTAATTATCTAATTTTATATTACATAGATTATTCGTATAATTAGTTTAATAAATTTATAGCATGTTGTATTTAATATACGTAGACACGTGAAAAAGCTATAAAAGATTGAGATATCTTTCGAGGTTGATGATTATTTTGCACTTGTTTCTTACTTACACTCTATTTGAGCTCTTATTAGGTTTGATAGTAAATCCATCATAATTCTTTATTTATAAGAGAGTTAATTTAGTCTTTTGAAAAATATAAAATATAATAACATTTAAGGAGATAAAGATTTATATATGAACATGTATCGAAAGAATATTTTATTTTTGTTGCTTTTTTTTATTTTGGGCACTTTTGATGAGATTACTTAATTTGAGCTGCCCTAATTATTTTTGTCAATTAAGTATTATAGTTGTATGACATTTTGATTATCGAGTGTTTATTTTTAATTATTTTTTGTATTTTAATTGTTAACATGATATTAGATGTATAGATATATATATGTAAGTTAGAAATTACAAATCCTAGAAGGTCGCCCTTAAAATTGATGTAGTTGGAGCCTGTGCCGAGAAGATGAGAGCCAGATAATACCAAAAGAATGTCAGATTACTTCCTTTACTACGAGCCAACACAAATTGGTGCAGCCCACCTCCTAGTTGTGGTGCATGGTGTTGGTGTTTATTTGTTTATTAAGGTAGCCATTTTGATGCTAGTGTTGGTTGCTCAACTGCAACAACAAGGGTGAATGATGAACAGGCAAAGCTCCCTTATTTTATTCCATTTTGCCCTAGTTGTTTGCTTAGCTTATTTTCATTTGATTTTGCTACTTCCCTCTGTCTTTCAGCATACATTGTGTGTCTATTATTTCAATGTGTTAGTATTCTTGTTTAAAAAAAACAAGTTGATAATCAGTCTGTGTATCATTTTATGCATCTATTCAATTGATTGGATCATCTCATTTTGCTAGGTTTGAGTTGTTGGATATGGTGAGAAATATTCATCTTCATTAGGGAAACAAGTAGAAGTCTCCAATGGGGTAGGCCGGGCAAGCAGGCCTGATCATGTTAGGATTACGGTTAGTTCGGGTCGGGTCTATAATCCCATAGACCAGTCAACAGGCCTGGCTGGGCAGAAATTTAAAATCTTAAGACATGTGGCCATCCCACGGGCTTAATATGGTCTTTATACCTGGGTCTGAACAGAGGCTCATCCAGAAGCCCATTTATATGCCCATTTAAAAGCCCATTTATAGGCACACCCAGAGGCCCATATAAAAAAGTCCACTAAAACGCCTACCTAAAAGCACAACCTTTCCATGTATGTTTTTATTTAAATTGTATTCAAATTTTAAATAAAAAGTATGTTAAAAAACAATTAAAAATAAAAAATACATCATTTAAAATTTTATTAATCAAATATAATTACATTTAGAAATGTAAGAAAAGTTTGCATCACTACAAAATAAGTACATCCCAACTAGGTTGGCACCTACTTTTTTGTCAATCATTTGTATTTTTCAACCATAAGAAAATAAAAATATAATATATATTTCCAATAAAATATTTTAATCATTATTTTTTGGTGACTGGGAATTATCTTTCATCCATTCATGCCTTGATATTTTTAAGTTCTCTGTTTCAGCCACTAGTTCAGCTTCTTGAACATGATCATACAATCTATTGTCTGCTAAACTCCAATCTTTTAAACATACTACTAGTTTGATTGCTTGAGCTGACAAATTACATCTCTTTTTGCTAACCATTCTTCTCACCTGCACTAAAATAGCTTCAGATGCGATTGCACTCACATGCATGATTAATACATCACATGCAATAATAAATAACACCGAGTATTTAATTTATTATTTTTTCCACCATTCTAAAATATCAAAATCTTCATTATCTTCAAATGAAATTGTTTCTATGCTGAGATATCTATCTATATCTATTGTATTATTTAGAGAACTAGTTGTTTTCTTTTTTCTACTTTTGAACATTTCTAAAGGGCTTTTATAAAAAGATGAGGAGCTTGTCATGAATGATGATTTTATCAAAATAATATTATTACCATATTTTTCTTTATAAATATTATATAAAATATATAAAATGAATTTACTTCATTTTTAATTTCTAAATAACTGAAAATCATTCATCTAAAGCACCAAATTTTAATATAAGGTCCATAATTAAACCAATATAATAAATTAAAGGTATTTCTCCCCAATATTTTTAAATTTTTTCTATCATTGAAAAAATTGTATCATTAAAAATTTCATTACTTAAATAATTTTGAAGTACCATATAAATACTAGTTATTTGCATAATAACACGATGTGAAGTTGAATAATACACACAATAAAAAATATTTTTTGAAGTATTAAAAATTTTGAAAAAGATCTCGTCGAAGGTCCGCAATGTGCCAATTTTGCAACAATCAAAAAATAATTCATGTTTTTCTTGGGAACAATATATATTATATGCAATGTCTCTAATTTTTCTAATGTGCTATCAACTTGTTTTAATCTATCTTTTACAATCAAGTTTATAATATGTGCACAATAATGTACATGAAATAATTTTTCATGATCATCATTTATTTGCCAAAATCTTTTTAATCTTTCTATTGCTACATTATTATTTGAAGCATTATCTAATGTTATTGTAAATATTTTATCATGAATAGCAAAATCTATATTTTCATGATTTATCAAAGTTGCTTATTCTTACCATTAAGTGGAATTTTTATTATTTTAAATGGAATTATTCTTTTATTTAACATCCATTCACTATCTATATAATGAGGATTAATACATAAAAAACATCTATGCATTAAAGATGTCCAAATATTAGATGTTAAATAGATTTTTCCTTCAAAATTTGCAAAGTATTGTTTTAAATTTTCTCATTCTATTTGAAATTTTTTTCATAATATCTCTTTTAATAGTATTTACAAACCAACCTTTGAATTGAGGATTAATCAATGTTTGAATTGTTTCTGAATAATCATCAGTTTTTATTATATTAAAAGGTTGTTCAGCTCTTATTTTGTAATCAATCATTCCTTTACGACAAGCAGACTCATCATAATGAAAATATATTTAAATTTCCATATTCATCTTTATCTAATTACATATAATTTCCAATATCTACATTATACTTATCTTTACATTATTAATTTTCTTTTTAAAAGACTTGTGTCCGAATTTTATTCACCATTATGAAGTTTGTTACAAATTTTACATTTTGCTTTTATTTCTTTTTTATTATTTTCAACAATTATTTCTATTCTATCAAAAAAATTCCATATATTTGAACTAAGTTTTTTGCTTAATGATGCACGTGGACTAGAATAAGATGCACATGCACTATCCAAATTAATATTATTAATAAAATAATATACTAAAAAAATAAAACAATGAATCAAAATAAAAAGTAACAAATAAGAAAAAATATAGGAGGAAAATATTACTCAATTTAAAGATAGAAACTTAATTTTTTAAAATGTGAGTTATTGGAGTCACCAATGCTTAATTTTCACCATCAATAATATCATGTAATATGAAGAATAATTGAAGAAAATGAAGTATTAGAGAATATGAGAGCAAATTGTAAAATGAATTGAATTTTGAGAGAGCATGAAAAATTAAGAGATAGTCGATGAAAAATTAAGAGAATTTGTGGAGTATTTATAGAGAAAAAATTGGAAACAAAAACAAAAAAAAACAAAAAGAGGTGTGCAACGTCCTTGTGACCGTTGCAAGGGGGAGGGTAGGGTTGGGAAGTAGCCAACGTCATATGATCGTTAAGGGGCAGGGGGGAGGTAAAAGGGCGGGGGCCATACAAGCCTACCACTCTAGGCGGGCTTCTGAGCAGGATTTTGGGATGGCCTAAAAGTCCATGATTTGTGCCAGCATGCCAGGCAAGCCATGCCTAAAATGAAGCCTCTGACCCGGCCCACCCTTTTAATGGGCTTGGGTTGGGCTTGGGACTCTTTGCTTTTCAACGGGCCAAAGCCTATCCGGCCAAACCGGGCCCAAAAGAGGCCTCGGGCCTTTTGAAGATCTATAGAAACATGGGACACACAAGTGTGGTGTCTCGTAATAATAAAATGAGTTAGCTAATGGGGTCGGAGTCGGATGCTAGGAGGCATCAACGAATGTCTTGATCCTTAATACTAAAGGGAAGAACATGGTGTTGGACTCAGACCTGGGAACCTGTCTCTGGGAAAAACTACATGATTCAATTTCTCATTGAAAGCTGGTTCTCATTTTTGTATTTGTTTCTAATTACTTCTTTGGGCTACACTATATTATTTAATTAGTTTTTTGGTTTGTTATTTCATTTAATTAGTTTTCTCTCTTGTTTATTTTTTCATAACTGTACTTCATCATCTTCTTAGTAAAAAATCTTACTCTCTATCTGTATTTGTAGAGGAAGCGTCGATAGGATTGGAACATGCTAAATGATAAGTACTGTTTCGTATATGTAACCCCTGAAAAGAATGAAAAGTATAGATAAAGAGCTTGAAATTGGGAGATAAACTTGTTGTCGATTCTTTAGCTATTGGATTTGGTCAACCAACGCATCTAGAAATTAAGTATTATTTTCCTTCATGTGTGTTTGCATTTGTTTCATGTTTAGAAAGTGACTTTCATTAGTTTATAATATAGTGGCTTTGTTTCGTGATTTCGATGTTGATAATTATTTTGTTGAGGAAGTTCAAAATAATTATTTGGAGCAGTACAAGATGCAATAAAACATCAAATGTCTTATATGGAGTCACAGATAGCAGTCTTGATGAGACAGATTACATAGAGTTCTAGTAGAGACACCACACAGGAGAACCAAGTACAAATGCATCAGCTAATGATGAAGATGATGATTTTGTTTTAAATAATTATATACATATGTTATGTTTTTGTTTTAACTATGTAACAATTCTATTAGATAAATTTCTGAACTACTTTTGCTTTTTCTTAAATATAAAAAATTATTTATAGTATATCTTTTTATTTAATTTAATATAAAAATTTAAAAATAGGGAATCAAATTTTTTGTAAAAAAAATTTTGAAAATAGCTTTGAAATAAAAATAGTTAGAGAATTTTTCTTCACTAATTTTACTAGGGAATTATGTGTATATATTCAGTCAAAAAAATATAAATTACTATTCTTAATTACGATCAAAAATTAGAAAGGGAAAAAAAAGATTAGCTAGGGAATTTTTGTTGTTAAAATATTTGCTAGAGTATTATATTTCGCATTAATATATTGTGAAGAGCACTTTAGCTTGGAATAATTTCTATCATTATTTAATCATTATTCTTTTTTAGTGACGGATTAAGGCAATAAAGCTAGGGATATTTCCCTAGCTATTTGAGCTTTTCTAGTAGTGCTATTTGTCTAACTATTTATCTATCTATCTATTTTTCTATCTGTATATCTATATGTCTATCTATCATACCTTATATCTATATTTCGATCTATCTATCTATCCATCCGTCCATCCATCCATCTATCTATATATGTATCTATCGATCTATCTATCTATCCATGCATCCATCTATCTATCTATATATGTATCTGTCTATCTATCTATCTATCAATATGACAATCATCAATTTGTGTATCAATCTATCTATTAATCGATATATCTATCTATCTATCTATGTATTTGTCTATTTATTTGTCTATCAATCAATCTATAAATAAGTCTATCTATTTGTCTATCTATCAATATATCAATCTATCTTCCTATCTGTCTATTTGTCTACCTATCTATCATTCTATCTGTTATTAATCTGCTTGTGTATCTATATATCTATCAGTCAGTCATTTTGTCAGTCTATCTATTTATATGTCTATTTATTTATCTATCAATCTCTCTCTCTATTTATTTCACTAATAATCTATCTGTCTATCTATAAGTCTATCAATAAGTCTATCTATCTATTTATCATTCTATTGAAATGTCTATCAATTTTTTATTTATCTGGCAATGTATTTGTCTATCTATTTTTTATGTATCTGTCTATCTATCTATCTATATTTATGGCTTCTATTTGTCTATCAATCTACCTACCTATCTGTATATATATATATCTATCTATCTATATGTCTATCTATTTATCTATCTATCTATCTATATATATATTTGTCTATCTATCTATCTATCTAACTATCTATCTATCTATCGATCTATCTATCTATCTATATTTTATCTATCTATCTATCTATCTATCTATGTATTTGTCTATCTATTTATCTAATTATCTAACTATATATCTTTTTATTTGTTTATCTATGTGTCTGTTTATTTTCCTATCTATTTATTTTTTGTCTATCTATGTGTCTATGTATGTTTTTATTTATTAGTATATATATCTATCGAGTATTCTATCGATCAATCTATATATATAAATATTTGTCGGTCTTTATATCTATCTATCTATTTGTCTGTCTATCAATCAATTAATTTATATGTCTATCAATCTTTTTTCAATATGTCTATAAATTTATCTATAAATCTATCGATCAATCTATCTAACAATCTTTCTATCAATCCATCTATCTATATGTTTATCTATTTATCTAAAAATCTCTCTATTAATCTATTTATCAATATATCTATTTATCTGTCTATCTATCTATCTTTTTTCTATCTTTCTATTTATTGATCTATCTATCTCTCTATTAATTTGTCTATTTGTATATCTATTAGTTTTTCTATCTATTTGTTTATTTGTGTGTCTATCTATATATTTATTTGTATATCTATTTGTATATCTATCTATCTATCTATTTGTCTATCTATCTATCTATCTCTCTATTTGTCTATCTATCTATCTATCACTCTATTTATATGTCTAGTTATCTATCTATCTATCTATTTATCTACCTATTTATCTATCTATCTATCTATTAGTTTATTTATCTATATAAGTATTGATTTGTCTATCTATCTATCTATTATTCTGTATATCAATCTATCAATAAATCTATGTATCAATATGTGTATAAATCTTTCTTTCATTCTATCTAAATCTGTTTATCTATCAATATATCTATCTATATATCTATATATCTATTTATCTATTTGTCTATCAATCAATCAATCAATCTATCTATCTATCTATATGTCTATCTATCTCTCTATCAATCTGCATATCTATGTATCTATCAATCAAATTATCAAACTGTCTATCTATCTTTATGTCTTTCTATTTATCTATCTATTTATCTTTCTTTCTACCTAATTTTTGTATGTCTATGTATCTTTCTGCCTGCCTTCCTAATTGTCACCATACCTGACAGCCTCCCTAACTATTGTCTATCTATCAAACTATATATCTAACTGTTTGTTTATCTGTCTATCAATTTGTATATCTATTTGTCTATTTATCTGTCTTTCTATTTGAAAAAATATCATTCTATCTATCTATCTATCATTCTATATATATATATATATATATATATCAATCTATCTATTTATCTATCTATCTATATGCCTATCTACTTGTCTATTTATCTATCTATAATCTATCTATCTATCTATAGACATTTCTGTCTATCTGTATATCTATCTATTTATCTATTTATCATCTATCTATCTATCTATCTATTTGTCTATCTATCATCTATCTATCTATCTATTTGTCTATCTATCTATCTATCTATTTGTCTCTCTATCTATCTAGCTGTATATCTATCTATTTGTCTATCTATCTATTCATTTATCTATCTTTTTATCTATCTATCTATCTGTCTATCTGTCTATCTTTCCATCTATCTGTCTATATAATTATCTACCTACCTATCTGTCTACCTATGTATCTAAGTCTATATATCTATCTATCTATCTATCTATCTATCTGTCTATATATCTATTATTCTATATATCTATATATCTGTATACTATTGATCTATAATTCTGTTTATCAATATGTCAATCATTCTGTCTATCAATAAGTTTATCAATCATTATTTCATTCTATCTACCAATCTGTCAATCTTTATATCTATCTATAAATATTTATATCTATATATTTATCTATCTTTCTATCAATCTAGCTATCTATGTGTTTATAAATCTATGTATCATATAGTCTATTTGTCTATCTGTCTATCTATCTATATGTTTGTCTATCTCTTTGTTTCTCTATTTGTCTATTTGGCTATTTGTTTGTCTGTATATCTGTCTATTTGAGTACATCCTTGATTGTCTATCAAAAAGACCGCCTACCTATCTATCTAACTATTTATCTAACTGTCTATCTAATTGCCTATCTATTTCTGTGTCTATATGTCTATATGTCTGTCTATCTATATATCTATCTAACTATATATCTATAGTAATATATCTTTCTACTTATCTACTTGTATATCGATCTACCTATTTTCTGTCTATCTATTTTTATATCTATATATCTATCTATATATTTATCTATCTAGCTATCTATCTTTTGAACTATCTATCTATCAATCTTTCTATATATTTTTCTATCTATCTTTCTATCTACCTGTCTATATATATGTTAATCTTTCTATATATCTATGTGCCTATCTACCTACCTATCTATCTATCTAGATATTTATCTAGATGTCTATTTATCTTTATAACTTTATGTCTATGATCTATCTATCCATCCATCCATCTATCTATCTATCTGTCTATCTATCTGTCTAGCTATTTTTCTATCTATCTATCGATCTATCTTTCTATCTATTTTCCTATCTATCTATCTATCTATCAAACTATCTACATATCTGTCTATCAATGAATCTATGTTTATCTCTATCTATATGTATAACTATCTATTTATTTATCTATCTATCTATCATTCTATCTATTAATTTACCTATAATATGTCTATCTCTCTATCTATATATTTAGCTAAAAGTCTATCTATATGTCTTTCTTTCTTTCTGTCTATCTATCTATCTTTCTATCTATCTATGTGTCTATCTATCTATATGTCAATCAATCTTTCTTTCTTTCTTTTTGTCTATATATTTATCTTGCTTTCTATTTCACAATCTATCTATTAATATATCTATCTATTTATCTATTGTTTATCTATCTATCTATATATCTATTTATCAATCAATAAACAATCTTTTTATCATTCTATATATGTGTGTGTGTGTGTGTGTGTGTGTTTATATATCTTTTTATCTATCTTTCTATCTTAATATCTATCTGTCTATCAATCTATGTATCTATCTATCTAACTATCTAACTATCTAACTATCTAACTATCTAACTATCTAACTATCTATTTATCTTAAAATCTATCTATTTGTCTATCAATATATCTATTTGTCTAATAATTTGTCTATCTATCTATCTATCCATTTATCTTTCTATCTATCTAATTTTCTATCTAACTTTCTATCTATCTTTCTTTCTTTATATAACTCAATTTGTCTATGTATCTATCTTACTATCTATCTGTCGATCAATTTTTCTATCAATCTATCAATCAATCTATCGATCAATCTCTTTATAAATCAATCTATCTTTCAATATATCAATCTATCTATCAATATGTCTAACAATATGTCTATCAATTTGTCAATAATTCTATGTATTAAATTATCTAAATATCTAACTATCTATCAGTCTATCTATTTATCTATCTATCTGTCTATCTATTTATCAATATATCTATTTATCTATCTATCAATCTATCTGTCTATCAATCTATCTATCTATCGAACTATTTATAATTTTGTCTATCAAACAATCTATCTATCTATCTATATGTATGTATGTCTATCTATTTGTTTGTTTGTTTGTCTGTCAGTTTGTTTATCTATTTGTTTTTTTATCTTTCTCTCTATTTGTCTACCTGTCAGCTTATCTACCTGCTTTCCTATCTCACTATCTCCCTACCTAACTGATTTTCTATCTCTCTATCTATTAATCTATCTATCTTTTATCTATCTTTTATCTATCTATTTGCCTATCTATTAGTTTTTATCTATTAGTCTCGCTTTTATTATGCATGTTTGTATGTCTATTTATTTATCTATGTGTCTATCTATCTATCTATATGTCAATTTATCTGTCAATCTATCAATCTATTTGTCTGTTTATCCATCTGTCTATCATTCTATCTGTCTATATGTTAGCATCTATTCATATATCTGAATATCAAACTATCTGTCTATATATCTGTCTATCTATCTATTTATCTTTATATCTGTCTATCTATTTCTCCATTTAAGTTTTTATCTATATATTTATCTATCTGACTATATAATTGTCTATCTATCTATCTATATATCTGACTATCTATATATGTGTTTATATGTCTATCTATATTTTTATCTATATATCTATTTGTTTATCTGTCTATCTATCTATATAACTTTCAATCTATAAATTTATCTATCTATCAATTAATCTATCAACCTATCAACCTGTCTATCTATCTATATATCTATTTGTCTATATAGCTATATCTATACCTCTCTATCTACCTTTGAGATTATCAGTCTATAATTCAATGTATCTATTTATCAATATATCAAATTATCTACATGTATATCTGTCTATATGTTTATCTAATCTATCTATCTATTAATCTATCTATCTAAATGTCTATCTAAATATCAATCTATTTATAAATATCTATTATTAATCTGTCTATATATCTATCTCCTTATCTATATATCTATCTCTCTATCTATATATGTGTCTATCTGTTATCTATTTATCGATCTGTCTATCTATATGTATCTATCTTACTATCTATTTCTCTATATGTCTACTTGTCTATCTATCAATCTATGTAATTATCTCTTTATTTATCTATCTAAATGTTTAATTTTCTTGTGTCAATTTGGCTTTCAATAAATCTATCTATCTATATATATATTTGATTATACATGCATATATATATATATATATATCAATATATATATCTATCTATTTGTAAATCTATCTATCTATTTGTCTATTTATCTATTTGTCTATCTATCTATGTATCTATCTATATGTCTATCTATATGTCTATCTATATTTCTATCTGCCATCAAAGTATCAATCTGTCTGTCCATCTGTCGATCTTTCTATCTATCTTTCTATCTATTTGTCTATCTATCTACCTTTCTCCTTGTCTATCAATCAATTTATCAATCTATCAATCTATCTATCTATATATTTGTCAATCAATCAATCAATCAATCTATCTATATATCTATTTATCGATATTTCTCTTAGTCTATCAGTCTATACATCAATGTTTCCATCATTCTTTTTGTCTGTGTATCTATCTATATTTCTATCTCTATATTTTCCTAACTATTTATAAGTCTATCTCTTAATCTGTATATCTATCTATTTCTCTACCTTTCTATCTATATATCTCTCTATATGTCTAACTTTCTATTTGTTTAATTATCTATCTGTTTATGTTTCGATTTGCCTATATATCAATCTATCTATTTTTTATCTTTCTTTATGTTTATGTATCTTTTTGATTATTTTTCTAAGTATTTAACTTTCTTTCTTATTATTAGTCTATCAATCTATCTTTCTATCTTTCAATCTATCTATTTATATGTCTATCTTTTTGTTTATTTGTCTATCTATCTATCTATATTTATATCTCTATATTTTCCTAACTATTTATAAGTCTATCTCTTAATCTATATATCTATCTATTTCTCTACCTTTCTATCTATATATCTCTCTATATGTCTAACTTTCTATTTGTTTAATTATCTATCTGTTTATGTATCGATTTGCCTATATATCAATCTATCTATTTGTTTATCTTTCTTTATGTTTATGTATCTTTTTGATTATTTTTCTAAGTATTTAACTTTCTTTCTTATTATTAGTCTATCAATCTATCTTTCTATCTTTCAATCTATCTATTTATATGTCTATCCTTTTGTTTATTTGTCTATCTATCTATCTATTTGTTTATCCATCTATATGCCTATCTATCTATATGTTAATCTATGAATCTATATATCTATCTATCTGTATAAATATCAATCTTTCTATCTAACTATTAACATATTTCTCTATCTATTTATCATCTATTTATCAATATATTAATCTATGTATTTATCTATATGGAAATTTGTCTACCTATCTAATTGTATACCTCTATAATTTAACTATCTAATTGCCTATTAGTCTATCACTCTAATTGCATATTTGTCGATTTGTCTAACTATTTATGACTATATGTGTATATGTCTCTATATATATATTTGTCTATTTGTCTATCTATCTATTTATATATCTCATGTTTGGTTTTATGTCAATCTATTAATCTGTGTATCTGTATTTTTATCTATATGTCTCTTTGTCTATCTCTCTATGTTACTATGTGTTTATCTATCCATATGTCTATCTATCTATTGTTCTATCTATCTATTGGTCTATATATCTATCTATCTTTCTTTCTTTCTGCCTATCTATCTATCGGTCTATTTGTATATCTATCTATATATCAATATATCTATTTGTGTATCTATCTATCTATCTGTATATCTATCTATCTTTCTATCTATCTAACTTTCACTATGTGTATTTGTCTATATGTATATCTATCTTTCTATCTATGACTTGTTTATCTATCTATCTCGATATCTATTTATCTAAATATTTAGTTGTTTATCTATTTATCTATATATTTGTGTATATATCTATATATCTATATATCTATATATCTATATAGCTATCTATATTTTTATATGGATTTTTGTCCATCTATCTATCTATATGTTTATCTGAGTATCTATATATTAATCTATTTGACTATCAATCTATCTATTTATTTATCTATCTATACGAAAATCTATATATATACCTATCTATCTATTTGTCTATCTATGTATCTATTTATCTATCTATCTATCTATTTATCTATCTCTATATCTCCCCATCTTTAGATTTACATATATGTATATCCATATCTCTTTCTATTTGTCTATCATATATCTATTTATCAATTTATCAATATATCTATCTATTTATCTATTTGTCAATTTTCTATCTATATATCTTTTTATCTATCTATAAGTCTATTAGTCTATCTATCTATTAGAATATCTATCTATCAATCTGTCTATCTATATATATATGATTCTATAAATCTATGTATATGTCTATTAATCAATATGTCTATCAAAGTATATTTATATCTATCTATCTATATGTCAACCTATGTATCTATCTCTTTATTTTTATATCTATCTATATATATATATATATATATGTCTGTCTATCTATCTATCTGTATATCTATCTATCTGTCTATCTATCTATCTTAGTGTATATCTATCTATCCATCTTTCTATCTATTATTTTACTTGCATATCTATCTATGTATCTTTTTATCAATCAATCTATCAATCTAGCTATCTATGTGTATATCTAGTTATCTGACTATCTGGCTATCTATCAATATGTTTATCTAACTATATATCTATCTATTTATTTGTATATCTATTTATTTCTTTATTTATTGATCTATCTATTTATCAATCTATATATTTTACTTTCTACCTATATATCTATCTGTCTATCTCTGTATCTCTCTATCGATCTATTTTTCCATCCATATATCTGTCTATCATTATATCGATCTATCTATCTGTTTATTTATCTATCTATTTGACTTTCTATCTCTATTTCAATCTATTTGTCTATCTGTCTATCTATCTATTATAAATCTTTCCATCTATCAATCTATTAATGTATGAATCTATTTATACATCTTTGTGTCTATCTGATATTTGTCTATTTATCTATTTCTATATGTGTCTATTTATTTATTTATCTATCGATCTATCTATTTATCTATCTATCTGACTATCTGTCTATGTGTCTATTTGTCTATTTATCTAATTATCTATTCATCAATTTTTATATTAGTCTATAAGTGTATTTGTCTATCTGTGAATCTATCTATCAGTCTATGTATCTTTATATCTATGTGTCTATCTCTCTTTCTATCTTCGTATCTATTATTCTATGTGTCTACATGTCTATCTATCTCTCTATCTATCTATCTTTTTATCTATCTATCTATCTGTCTGTCTATCCATCTTATAATCTATTTGTCTAACTATATATCTAATTATATATTTGTCTATCATTCAATCTATTTATCTGTATATCTATCTATCTATATTTCTATTTGTTTGTCTATCTATTTGGCTATCAATCTATCTGGCTAGTTTTCTACTTGTTTATATGTCTATCTATCTATAGATCTATATATCTATCTATCTATTTATCTATGTAACTATCTAACTATTTATCATTCTATCTATCTATCTATTATCTATTTATCAAACTATCTATCTATCAAACTATCTAACTATCTTTCTTTCTATCTACCTAATATTCAATCTAGCTCTCTGTCTATTTATATATCAATATATATATATCTATCTATCTATATTTTTTTGTCTATCTATCTATTATTTCAGATATCTGATTATCTAGCTAGCTATCTATCTATCTCTCTATCTGTTTATCTACCTATATATATATATATCTATCTATTTATATATCTAACTATCTATCTAAATATCTAACTATCTTTCTATTTATTTGTCTTTTATTTTATCTATCTATCTATATATGATTCTATTTATCTATCTATCTGTCTGTCTGTCTGTCTATCTTTCTAAATTTCTAATTGCGTATCTATCTATGTATCTTTCTATCTATTTATCTATTCATATGTCTATCTACAAATATGTCTATCTTTCAATTTATCTATCTATCTATCTATCTATCTAGGTGTCTTTCTATTTATTGGTGTCCCTAGATATTTATATATCTATCTATTTGTATATCTATCAATGCATATATCTATTTATCTCTCTATTTATTGATCTATTTATTTATAAATATTTATATCTATATTTCTATCTATAGGTCTAACTATCTATTTGTCTCTCTACCAATCTATCAGAGTATTTATATATTAGTCTATATTTTTATATCTCTATCAATATATATAATTATATCTCTCTATGAATTTCTCTATCTATTTATTAATCTATCTAACTATTTTTCTATCTATGTATAAGTCTATCTATTTTTCAATCAATTTGTCTATCTATCTATCTATGTATCTATTTGTTTATCTGCCTATCTATCTATATCTCAATTTGTCTATATTGCTATTTGCCTATTTTTTTATCTCCATCTATCTATTATTTCTCATTCTTTCAATCTATTTATCGATCTATCTATCTTTCTAACTATATATCTATCTTTATTTCTATCAATCTTCAATTTATCTATTTATTTATCTATTTACCTATCTATCTATCTAAATGTCTATCTATTTGTATGTTAATTTGTTCATCTATCTATTTTTCTGTGTCTATTTATCTAAATGTCTATTTATCTGTCTGTCTATCTATCTATCTAAGTATCTATCTATCTAACTATTAATTTGTCTATCTATCTATTTATGTATCTATCTATCTGTCTATCTGTTTGTCTTTCTATATATCTATATGTCAATCTAATTATATATATTTTTTCAGTCTATTTGCTTATCTAATTATCTATAAATGTATTTAAATATCTATCTAACTAGATATCTATCTATTTATATATAAATCTCTCTAACTATCTACCTATCTACCATTTATTTGTCTATTTGTCAATCAATCAATCTATCTGTCTATCTCATTATTTATCTATCTATCTATTTTATTATTTAAGAGTTTATCGGTCAAACTTTATATTTTTCTATTTATCTTTTTTACTAGCTATTTATCAATAAATCTATCCATCTCTCTATCTATTTATTTGCTTATCTACATATTTGTCTGTTTGTCTAATTGTTTATCTATTTTATTTGTCTATCAGTTTATCTATATATCTATTTGTTTACATGTCTAACTATCTATCTATTTATCTATATATCTCTGAATATATCTATAATTCTATCATTCTATCTATCTATCTATCAATATGTTTATATATCTATCTATCTACCTATCTAGCAATCTATCAATCTATATATATTTCTAATTGTCTATCTCTCTATCTATCAATATATTTATGTATCTATTGGTCGATCTATCTTTCTGTCTATCTTTATATCTACTCTCTATTGATCTAATTATCTATCTATATATTTGCCTATCGATTTGTCTATTTGCCTATCTATCTATCTGTCTATCTTTCTATCTGTTTATCTATTTATCTAGTTATTTACTATCTATTTATCTATCTATATATTTATCTGTCGAGTTGTCAATTTATCTATTTGTATATGTGTCTATTTATTTATCTATCTTTCTTTCTATCTATTTATCTATTTATCTATTTCTCTATATGTTTATGTGTATATATGTCTATTTATCTATTTCTAAATTTGTCTATATATCTTTAGTCTATAATTGTATTTGTCTATTTATGAATCTATCTATTAGTCTATGCATCTTAGTATTTATATCTTTATATATATATCTATCTATCTATCTATTTGTCTATGTGTCTATGTGTATACATGTCTATCTATATATCTATCTTTCTATCTCTCTATCTATCTAACTATTTATATGTCTATCTGTCTATGTGTCTATCTCTCTAATTATCTATTAATTTATCAGTCTATTTATTTATCTATTTATCTTTTTATTTGTATGTCTGTCTATTTGTCTATCTATATATTTATCTATCTATCTATTTATTTATCTATCTATATGAACCTATATTAATCTATCTATCAATCTATTTGTCTATCTGTCTATATATCTATCTGTGTTTTTGTTTATTTATCTGAATATTTATATTTATATATTTTTATCTATGTAACTATTAAACTATCTATCTTTA
Organism: Sapria himalayana; assembly: GCA_029783825.1. NCBI lineage: Eukaryota > Viridiplantae > Streptophyta > Magnoliopsida > Malpighiales > Rafflesiaceae > Sapria > Sapria himalayana. The sequence goes on from JAREIK010001888.1 coordinate 102,382, forward strand.
TATCTATCTATTTTTCTAACTATATAACTATCTTTCTTTATATCTATCTATCTGTTAATCTATCTCTTGGTTAAATTATCTAACTACCTTTTAGTCTATCTGTTGATTTATATATCTGTCTATCTGTCTATCTGTATATCTATCTATTTGTTTATCTATCTATGTGTCTATGTATCTCTGTGTCTATATATTTATATGTCTTTCTATCTATCTGACTATTTGTCTATCAATATTTATTTCTATATAAGTATCTATCTATCGATATATCTTTGCATCTATATATCTATTTATCAGATCACCTGTCTATATGTAAATTTGTCTATCTATCTATCTGTCTATCTCTTTGTCAAACAATCTATTTTCTATCTATATATTTTACTATTGTTATTTCTATCTATATATCTATTAATGTATTTACCTATCCATCTATCTATCCATCTATTTGAATATGTATCTATCCATCTGTATATCTATCTATCTATTTATATGTCTATATGTCTATATATCTATCTGTCTATCATTTAATATATCAACTTATATATATATATATATATATGTTTATCTATATAACTATCTAACTATCTATCTATTTGTCTACCTTTCTATCTCTATATCTTTCTATCTATCTATCAATATATTTGTCTAACTATCTAACTTTCTTTCAATCTATTAGTCTATCAGTTTATCAGTCTATCTATCAATCTATTTATTTGTTTATCTAACTATTTTTCTATTAATCTTTTTTTATCTATCTAACTATCAATCTGCCTTTCTACCTATGTGTCTATCTATCTATATTTATCTATCTTTATTTTTATCTATCAATCTATCTATCTATATATCTAATAATCTAAATATCTAACTATCTTACTATCTTACTATATATCAATCGTTCTTCCTATCTATGTATCTATCTATATATCTATCTAACTATCTAACTTTTTTTCTGTATATCAGTATATCAGTCTATCAGTGTATCTGTCTATTTTCCTATCTAACTATTTGTCTATCTATCTTTGTAATTATTTATCTATCTGTATATCTACCTATCTTCCTATATACTTATCAGTCAATCTATCGTACTATATATTTGCTTATCTATCTATCTGTTTATTTGACTATTTATCTATAATTCTATCTATTTGACTTTCTATTAATTAATCAATCAATCAATCTTTCTATAAGTTTTTCAGTCTATCTCTCTATTTGTCTATCTATCTATCTATCGATCATTCTTTCTTTCTTTCATTCTATATATCTATCTATATGCTTATCTATCTATCTATTTATCTATCTTTCATTCTATATGTCTATCTATCTATCTAAGAATCAAACTATCTAACTATCTATTACTCTATTAGAATATTTTTCTATTTATCTATATATCTATTTATGTGCCTATAAGCCTATCTATCTATCTGTCTATCTGTCTATCTATTTATCTATCTTTCTTTCTTTATTTCTATATTTATATCTATTTATCTACCTATTTGTATATTTGTCTATGTGTCATTATGTGTATATGTCTATCTTTCTCTTTGTCTATATGTATTTGGGTCTATGTGTCTATATGTTTATGTGTCTATCTGTCTATCTATCTATCTATTTATCTATCCTTCTATCTATATATCTTTCTTTCTTTTTTTATCTATATCTTTATATATGTCTATCTATTTTTTTATATAACTATCTATCTGTCTATATAACTATCTAGTAATTTGCATATATACCTATATTTCAATTTATATATCTATCTATCTGTGTATCTAACAATTTGTTTGTCTATATATCTATCTTTCTATCTATATATCTATTTGTCTATCTATGTTTCTATCTTTCTATTTATTAGCCTCTATGTCAATCTATTTTTTATCTATCAATCAATCTATCTATCTGTTTGTTTGTCTGTCAACCTATCTACATATCTACATATCTGCCATTCTATCTATCTATCTATCTATCTATTTCTCTATCTATATATCTATCTATTTATGTAGATATCTATCTATATATTTATCTATATATATGTCCTTCTTTCTATTTGTCTCTATATATATTTGTCTATCTATTTATCTATCTATTTTTCGATCTATCTATCTATCTATCTATCTATCTATCTAACCAATTGTCTTATAGTCTATTAGTATATTAGCCTTTGTATCTCTCTTTCTATCTATCTATCTGTCAATCTATCTATCTAATTATATATCTAGTTAGCTATGATCCATATTTTACTCAACTTTAAGTCAGTTTTAGCATACCACTTAAAATTAAATTATTTATGTATGTAACTCTTACCAATTACATCTCTTGCAATTCTTAGATATTTATGGGATTCTAACTTCATATGTCACAGCTTGTTTAAATCCCCATATAATGCCATTAGGGCCAAAACCATTTTGATAACTTGATAATGCTAAACCATTTTTATACATATGGTTATCACCACTACCCATCTTGCCTTACTAATGCCATCTAATGTACTTCTACCTTGGTAGAACCCACATTAAGGTGATTAAAGGTTTGACAAGTGTTTAAATATGGATGACATTTTAACTTTAAATTTTATGTGAGGGATCTTGATTGATTTTAATTTTCAATTAATAGATCTCATCTAATATCTAGAATCACCTACTCATGTAACATCATACATAGCATCTCATACATGCATATAATAAATATGTCATAGTATGGCCTTAATCTAGAAAGATCTCCACAAGCCAATTTGAAGATCAATAATCATTATTCCGATGTAGTGACAAGTCAATCTGTCAATCTGTCTATCTATCTATATATCTATCTCTATATTTTTATTATAGTCTATCAATCTATAAATCTATGTGCCTATCTATCTATCTATATATTTATATGATCTATCTATTTGTCTAACTATATATTTGCCTATTTGTCTATCTATATTTATGACTATTTGTCTATCTATATACCTATCTTTATCTCTAAATGTATATCATTCTATTTATATATTTGTCTATATCTAACTAACTATCTATCTATTTATATATTAATCGATCAATCTGTCAATCAATCTATATGTCTTTCTATCTGTCTAAATCATTAAGCAATAAAAAATATATATGTTTAATTATTTATTAAGGTATTTGTCTAACTATTTAACTATCTGTCTGTCAATCAATCTATCTATTTGTCTATCATTTTGTTTGTATATTTGTATATCTGTCTATTGGTCTATCTATCTATCTATCTATTTTTCTATAAATCTATCTATCTATTTATCTATCCATCTATCTATCGATATCTATATCTATCTATCAATTTATCTAATTTTTATTTGTCTATATGTCTATCTATTTATCTATTTTATTATCTATTTTTTATGCATTTCTGTATAAATTTTTGAATATCTCTATCGATCTATCTACCATGTCTCTATCTGTATATTAGTCTATCAGTCTATAAGTCTCTGTATCATTCCAACAATCTATCTATCTATCTATTTGTCTATCAAATTATTTGCCTAAGTATCTATTTGTGTCTATCTATTTATTTATCTATCTTTCTATATATAGATCTAACTATCTATTTATTTATCTATCTATCTCTTTATTTATAAATATTGTAATCTATTAATCTATCTATCTATCTTTATATCTATCTAATTCACTATCTGTCTAACTATTTACCTATCTATTTATCTTTCTATTTGTATAACTATTTAAAAGACTATATAACTATTTGTCTATAAGTCTATCTATCTATCTATCTATTTATCTATTTATATATATCTTTCTATATATCTATCAATCTAAATGTAGAAGTGTATATCAGTCTATCTATCTATCCGTTTATCTATATATTCATCTATCTATTTATATATCAATCTTTGAATCTATCAATCTTTCTATCTGTCTGTGTGTCTATTTCTGTATCTCTAAATTAATCTATTAGTATATAAGTCTATAATCATTTCATCTATTTGTCTGCCTACAAATCTATCTGTCTATCAATCAATTTTCCAAACTATCTATTTGTGTCTATCTGTCTATCTATCTTTCTATCTATAGGTCAATATTTATATATACCTATCTATCTATCAATTTGTGAAACTATTAATCTTTCTATCTTTTAATGATTCAATCAATCTAATTCACTATCTATCTATCTGTCTGTCTGTCTATTTATCTATATGTTTGTTTATCTATTTGTCTATATGTCTTTCTAGCATTTGTCAATTTGTCTATCTGTCTATCTTTATATCTATATATTTATCTTTCTATCAGTCTATATATCTATCAATCTGTCAATCAATCAATATGTATATCTATCTATCTATCTAATTATTTAACTCTCTAATTGGCAATAAATCAATTAATCAATCTATTAATATAGCTTTCTATCTTTCAAACTATCTAAATGTCATTCAGTTTATCAATCTATTTGTCTATTTGTCTATCTATCTATCTATTATGTATGTATCAATCTATATGTCTATCTTTCAATATATATATATCTTTTTATGTGTTTATGTATCTATGTGTCTCTCTATCTATATGTATATATATCAATCTGTATATCAATCTGTATATAAATCGATATATATATCTATCTAATCATCTATATATTTATATTTTTATTTTTCTATCTCTCTAACTATATATCTTTGCATTTGTTATCTTTCTATCTCTCTATCTACTGATATGCTTATCTATTTATCTGTCTATTTTTCTATCAAACTATCGAACTATCTATTTTTATATCTGTATGTCAGTCTGTCTTGTCTATAAATATATATATATATATATATATATCTCTCTCTCTCTCTCTGTTTGTATGTTTATATGTCTTTGTGTCTATCTGTCTATCATCCAATCTATATATCTATCTATCTGTATATCTATCTATCTTCATTTATTTCTTTTTTTATATCTTTCAATCTATTTATGAGTGTAATTGTCTTTCTATCATTGAAACTATCTATCTATCTATATATCTATCTCTATATATGTCTATCTTTCTATCTTTCTATCTATCTATCTATAAATATGTCTACCTATCTATTTACATATTTGTATATCAATCCATCTTTCTATCTATCTATATATGTGTCTATCTATCTATGTATTTATGTGTTTATCTTTTTATCTGACTATCTATCTATCTGCATATCTATCTCTCTATGTGATTATCTATCTATCTACATATCTATATATCTATCTATCTATCTACATAGTTTATAATGTGTGTATCTATCTATTTGGTTTTCTATCAATCAACATATCTACGTATCTATTTATCTATATATCTATCTATCTATGTGTATATATATTTATCTCACTATTGGTCAATCTATATAACTATCAATCTATATATCAATATATATATCTCTATGTCTATCTACCTATATTTCATTAAATTTATTTATCTATTTGTCACTTTTTCTAGTAGTCTATCATTCAATATCTCTATCTATCTTTCTATATATTATTCTCATTAAGTGTCTATCTATCTATCTATTTGTCAATCAATCTTTCTATATATATATATATATATATATATATATATATATATATATATATATATATATGTGTGTGTGTGTGTGTGTGTGTGTGTGTGTGTGTGTGTCTATCTATTTGTCTATTTATCAATCAATCAATCTATCTATAAATCTATCTATCTATTTGTCGAACTGTCTATGTGTTTACAAGACTATTTATCTATCTTTCTATCTATCTATTTGTTTGTATTTATGTCTACTTTTATATTTGTTAATCTATATATCTATTTATTTATCTGTCTTTGTGTCTTTGTGTCTATGAGTCTAATTTTCTATCTATATATATATATATATCTATCTATCATTATATCTATCTAACTATTTGTCTATGTGTTTATCTACCTACCTATCTATCTATCTATCTATCTGATTGTCTATCTGTCCATCTATCAATCTATTTGTGTGTCTTTTAGTCTATTAGTTTATTTGTTTATCTTTCTATCTTTATTTTTATTTGTTTCTTTATCTATTTATCTTTCTATCTTTCTACCTATCTATATTTTTATCTATCTATCTATCTGTATATTTGTCTATCTGTCTATATGTCCATATATTTATTTTTTTATTTATATAAATGTCTATATTTCTATCTATTTATCTACCTACCTATCTATGTAACTATCTAAGTATACATCTTTCTATCTATCATCTGTCTAACTATATATCTATAGAACTATCTTACTATCTTGATATTTATATATCTATCTATCTACCTATCTATCTATCTATCTCTCTATTAGTCTATTTGTTTATCTATATGTCTATCTATTAATTATTCTATCTATCTATATGTCTATCTTTATACCTTTCTATATATCTATCTGATTATCTGACTATCTTTTATTTATACTCTGTCAGTATAACAGTCTTTCTAACTATCTATATATCTATTTGGATATCTCTCTTTCTACCTATATGTATATCTATCTATCTATTTATCTGTCTATCTATTTATTTATCAATCTGTCTATGTATCTATCTATCTATTTATCTACCTATCTTTCAATCGGCCTATCTTGCAATCTATTTATTTTTATATCTATTTATCTATCTAGTTCACTATCTATCTATCTATCTATTAGTCAATCAATCCATCTCTATATATGTGTATCTGTCTATCTATATATCAATCTATTTGTATTTTTGTTTATATATATATATATATCGATTTGTATTTCTCTATTCTCCTAATCTACCAATCATTTTATCTATCTATCTGTCTATATTTTTATCTATCAATCTATCAATCTATTAATCTATCTATCTCTCTTTATATATATCTATCTATTTGTCTATGTGTCTTTCTCTCTATTTGTGTATCTATCTATCTATCTAGTTTTCTATCATTTAATTCTATTTAACAATCTATTTATCTATTTATCTATCTTTCTTTCTTTCTTTCAATCAATTTATCTTTCTATTTGACTATTTATCTATATATTATCTAGCTATCTTTGTATATATCTATATGTCCATATTTTTATTTTTTCTCTACCGTTCTATTTATATATTTATCTATTTATTTCTTTTAGTGTATCTATCTATATTTCTAGCTATCTATTTGTCTATTTATCTTTCTATTTATCAATCGATCTATCTATCTATTTTCTATCTATCTATTTTTCTATCTATCTGTCTTTCTATCAATATATTGTCTATCTATCTATTCTCTATCAATCTATCTGTCTATTTTTTTGTCTATCTATCTATCTGTCTATCTATCTCTTTGTCTATCAATCTATTAGTCTATCTACTTACCTATCTTTCTATCTATGTGTCTATCTATAACACTGACTATCTATTTATCTATGTATCTATCCATATATCTGTCTATTTGTCTATCGATCCATCTATCTATCTAGATTGTTGTATACCTACATATATGTATATCAAGCTCTCTATCTATCTTGATATCTATTTTTCTTTCTATCAGTCTATCTATGCATCTTTCTATCTTTATATCTATCTAACTATTTTTATATTTTTTTATCTCACTACTTGTCTATCTTTCTATCTATTTGTCTATCTTTCTATTTGCCTCTCTGTATATATGTTTATCTATCTATTTATCTATCTATCTATCTGCCTATTTTTGTAATTATCTATCTATCTTGTATGTCTATATATGTGTATATCTATCTATTAATTTTATGTCTATCAATTTCATATCAATTTGTCTAAAAATCTGTCTATCAATTCGTCTATCAAATAATCAATCTTTTTATCTGTGTCAATCAAAGGATCAATCAATATATCTATCTATCTATTTATCCTTCTATCTATCTATTATCAAGAATCTATCAATCTATATATTTATCATTATGCCAATCTATATATCTTTCTATATATCTATCTATCTATCAGTCTGTATATCTATATTTCCATATATCTATCTATATATTTTTTTATATGTTTATCTATCTATCTTTCTATTTGTTTATCTATCTATCTATTTGTCTATATATCTATCTATCTATTTGTCTATATATCAGTCAATATATCTATCAATCAATTTATCTATCTATCTATCTATTTATTTATCTATCTATGTATCTATATGTCTATCTATCCATCTATCCATCAATCTATTAATCCGTATATCTATTCATCGATATATCCATCCATCTATTAATATATATTTTTGTCTATCTACCATATATATATATATATATATCCATCTATCTATCCATGTATCTCTCTATCTATATATGCATCAATTTATCTGTTGATTAATCCATCTATTTATTCATCAATCTATCTTACTATTTATCCATCAATTTATCAGTCTATCTCCATCTATCTATCCAACTATTTATCCATCTATCTATCAATCTTTATATACTTCTATCTATATGTCTATCTATTTATATATATATTCATCTATCTACTGATCCATCTATCTATCTATTTGTCTTTCTATATGACTTTCTATATGTCTTTCTATCTATTTGTCTATATGTCTATCTATTTGTCTATCTATCTATCTTTCTATTTGTCTATGTGTTTGTCTATCTATCTACCAATCAATCAGTCTAACTATCTATCTATATATTTGAGTGTCTATGTGTCTTTGTGTCTATCTATCTATCTATGTATCTATAGGTATATCTTTCTATCTATCTATCTATCTGTATATATGTATATATGTATGTGTATCTATATATCTGTCTATCTATCTTCTGTCATTATGTCTATCTATCTATCTATCAATCTATATATCAGTATATATGTCTATCTATATGTTTTGATATCTATCTCTCTTTCTATCTGTCTATTTGTCTATATTTATATTTATGCGTCTATATATTTATCTATTTGCTCTCTTTCTATTTGTCTATCTATCTATTTATCTTTCTATCTATATATTGTCTATCTATTCTCTATCAATCTATCTGTCTATTTTTTATCTATCTAACTATTTATCTATCTCTTTGTCTATCAATCTATTAGTATATCAACCTATCTATCTTTCTATCTATTTGTATATCTATAACTTTTTCTATCTATCTATCTATGTATCTTTCTCAATATCTATCTATTTTTCTATCTATATATGTATCTATTTAACTATATGTTTGTCTATTTGTCTCTCTTTCTCTTTATCTATTTGTCTATCTATCTATCTATCAGTTTATCTATTTTTCTATCTATTTATATCTATCTATTTGTCTATCTATGAATCTATTAGTGTCTCTATCTGTCTATCTATCTATCTTTATATCTATCTATTTATCAATATATCTATTATCTATCTTTATTGAAATCTATAAGTATATCTATCTGTCTATCTTTCTATTTATCTTTTTATTTATCTGTCAATCTTTCTATGATATATTTGTCAATTTATATGTCTATCTATCTATCTGTCTATCTCTTTTTTTATATGTTTATTTATCTACATGTGTATCTATCTGACTCTCTATTTATATATTAGTCAAACTATTTGTCTATCTATCTGTCTTACTATCTGTTTGTCTATCCGTCTATCTATCTATATATCTATCTATTTGTCTATCTTTTTATCTATTTGTCAATCTATCTTTTTATCCATCTATCTATCTCTTTATCCATCTATCTATCTCTTTATCCATCTATCTATCTCTCTATCTATTTATCTATCTTTTATTCTATCTATCTATTTGTCTAACTATATATATATATATATATATATATATATATATATATATATATATATATATATCTAATTATCTGCTTGTCTATTTATCTATAAATCTATCGATCTAACTATCTGTCGATATATCTACCAATCTTTCTATAAGTCTATCTATCAATCTGTGTATATATCTATCTGTCTGTCTATCTATATGTTTATATAAATATATATATATATATATATATTTTTCTATCTATATGTCTATTTTACAATTTATATACCGATCTTTCTATTTGTCTATCTATCTATTTATATATCTATCTACCTGTCTGTCTATCTGTCTATCTATCTATCGATCTGTATATCTATATATCTATCTATTTATATATATATATCTATCTATCTGTATCTATCTATCTATCTATCTGTTTGTCTATCTCTTTATTTATCTATCTATCTATCTACTTATATATCTATTAATCTGTTTGCATATCTATTTGTCTTTCTATTTGTCTATATGTCTATCTAACTATATATATATATATATATCTATCTATCTGTTTGTCTATGTATCCATCTATTTATCTATTTGTCTAGCTATCTTTTTATTAATCTATTTCCCAAAATGTCTATCTGACTATCTATCTACATATGTATCTATATACCTATCTATCCCTCTATCTATCCGACTTTCTATCTCACTATCTATCAGTTTATTAATCCATATATCTTTCTGTATATCTATCTATTGAAATATCTAGCTATCTACTATCTTTTTATCTATCTATCTATCTATCTATTTGACTATCTATCAGACTATCTTTCTATCTAACTATCCAACTATCTATAAGGATTTCATTCTATCTTTCTATTTATCTTTTATTCTACCTTTCAAACATTTTGTCTATCTATTTGTCTTTCTTGCTTTCTGTCTATCTATCATTCAACCAATCTGTCTATATGTTTTTCTAGCTAGTTATCTATCTATATGTCAATTTATTTGTTAATTTGTCTTTCTATCTGCTTGTCTATCTAACTTTCTATCTTTTTGTTTGTATATCTATTTGTCTATCTATATATCTATCTATTTTTCTTTCTCTCTATCTGTCTATCTATTATTCTATCTATATTTTTGTGTATCTATATGTATATCTATCTATCTATCTATTAGTCTATCTTTTGACTAAATGTCTATCTATTAGTTTGTCTTTCTATTTGTTTATTTGTTTATTTATCTACTAGTCTATCAGTCTATCTATCTATATAGCTTTCTCTCTATCTATCTTCTATCTATATATCTATCTATATATCAATTTATCTAACTAATTATTTTTCTATCTATCTTTCTATTTGTTAATATATCTGTCTATCTATCTATCTACTTATCTATATTTAAATCTATTTATCTATCTGTATATCTATCTGTTTATTTATTTGTCTATCTATCTATCAATTTATTCATCTATTTGTCTATCTATCTATTTGTTTATCTATCAATCTTTCTATCTATCTGTCTATTTATCTATCTATCTATTTATCTATCTATATATCCAACTATCTGTCTATCTATCATTTTATCTATCTATCTATATCTATGTGTGTCTATCTATTTTTCTATCTATCTACCTGTGTGTCTATATATTTGTCTATCTATATGTCTGTCTATCTATCAATAGGACTATCTATTTGTCAATCTTTCTGTCATTATGTCATTATATGTGTATAACTATCTATCTATATATTTGTATATCTATCTATCTTTTATATGTCTAACTATCTGTCTTCCTATCTATCTATGTGTCTATCTATCTATCTATCTATTATCTATTTATATATCTATCTATATATCTATCTATATATTAATCTATCTATATATTTATCTATCTATATATTTTTTTATCTATTTATATAAATATTTATATATCTATCTATCCACCCATCTGTGTATCTATCTGTCTATCTGTATTTTTATTGAACTATCAATCAATCAATTTATTTATCTATCTATCAATATATCAATCTCTCTATTTTTTTTGTATCTATTTATTTGTCTATCTATCCATCCATTTTCTTTCAATCTATTTATCTATCTATCAATTTATCTATCCATCTATCTCTAAGATACTATCTATCACTCTATCAATCCATCTTTCTATCTGTATATCTATCTATATATCTATCAATCTATGTTTAAGTCTAAATTTCTAGTTATCTATCCATATATCTATCCATATATCTACCAATATATCTATATGTCTTTTTATATGCCTTTCTATCTATCTTTTTATTTTTATTTCAATATGTCTTTCTATTTGTTTTTGAATATGTGAGACTATTTGTTTTTCTATCTTTCTATCATTCTATGTATCTATGTATCTATATATCTATCTATCTTTCTATTTGTCTATATATATATATATATATATATATAATTCTATCTATTATTCTGTATATTTATCTATTTGCCTCTCTATCTATTTTTCTATCTATCTTTCTATCTTTATATTTATATATCTATTTATCTATTTGAATTTCTCTGCCTATCTATCTGTCTGTCTATCTCTCTCTCTTTTTATATTTATCTTTCTATCTATGTGTCTATCTATCTATCTATCTTTTTTTTCTCTAGTTCTTTATATTTATCTGTCTATTTATCTATCAATTTGTCTATCTATCTGTTTATCTATTTGTCATTCTACCTATTTATATTTCTATATATCTATCCATTTGTCTATATATATATATATATATATCAATATCTATATATATTTGTCTATCAATCAATCTATCTATCTATTTATTTGTGTATTTATATATCTGTCTGACTATCTATATATCCATCTTTCTATCCATCTATTTATATGCCAGTCTATCCATTTTCTATCTATATAACTATCTATTTGTCTATCTATGTGTCTATATATCAAACTATCTATTCGTCCATCTATGCATCTATCATGTATCTATCTATCAATCTTTCTATGTCTTTCTATTTGTATATCTGCCTGTCTATCTATCTTTGTATTGGACTTTTTATTTGCATGTGTAATTGTTTATTTATCTTTTTATCTATCTATCTTTATATCTACATGTCGATCAGTTTGTCTATCTATTTGTTTATCTGTCTATCTATCCATTGGTCTATCTATATATTTGCTTATCTATTTGTATGTCAATCTATAAGTCTATTTTTCTATCTATCGATCTATATATCTATCTATTTATCAGTCTGTATATCTGTTGATCTATCTGACTATCTCTCTGCCTATATGTCTGCCTGTTTATCTATTTGTATATATATTTCTTTATTTGTCAATCTATCTATCTGTTTATCGATCTGTTTGTCTAACTATCTGTGTATATTACTGTCTATATATCTATGTATCTATCTATCAGTCTATCTATATATTTGTCTATCTTTCTCTCTATAAGTGTGTCTTTTTATGTATATATCTTTCTATCTCATTGTCTGTATATCTATCTGTCTATCTATCTTTCTATTTATATGTATATCTATATATCTATCTATCTATGTGACTCTCCATATATTTGTCTATCTATATGTATATCTATCTATTTATCTATCTATCTATTCATCTATCTATCTATCGATCTATCTTTCTAACTATCTATATATTTGTCTTTCTAAATATCTATCTATCAAACCATGCATCTATCTATCTATGTACCTTTCTATTTATCAGTCTATCTATTTGTTCGTATATCTATCTATTTTTATGTCTTTATAATTGTATATATATCTATGTGTTGATCTGTCAATATATTAATCTGTCTATCTTTCTATCTGACTTTCTATCTATCTATCTATCCATCTATCTCTCTATCTATCTATATCTCACTATATTTGTCTATATATATGTATAATATATATATATATATGTCTATCTATCTATGTATATATTTGTCTATCTTTTAATCAATTTGTCGATGTACCAATTTATCTATATATAAATCTATCTTTCTTTCTATCTATCTGTTTAGCTATCAATCTACCTATCTATCAATTTATTTGTCTATCTATCTGTCAATATATCTGTATATCAATCAATCTATCTATCTAACTATCAAGCTATCTTTGTCTGTGTGTATCAATCTGTCTATTAATTAGTCATTAATCTATCTATAAATCTATTTATTAATATGTCTTTCAAGTTATATATCAAACTATCTATTAATCTCTCTATCAAATAATCAATCAATCAATCTGTCTGTCTATCTATCTATTTATCTTTCTATCTGTATATCTGTATGTTTATCTATCCATCTAACTATATATTTTTATATTTGGCAATCTTTCTATTTATTAATCTATCTATCTATATGTTTCTCTTTCTATATATCTATCTGTCCATCAATATATCTTTCTTTATATCTATGTGTCTAACTATCTGTGTATCTATCTATATATCTATCTGTCTAACTATCTATAAATCTAGCTGTATAACTATATTTCAATCTAGTTTTCTAACTATTTGTAAATCTATCTGTCAATCTATCTAACTATTTATTTATCTGTATGTCTATCTAGCAATATATCTATCTGTTTAACTTTCTGTCTAACTAATTTTCTAACTATCTATCTATCTCACTTTCTATTTGTTTATCTATCTATCTATCTATCTATTAGTATATTGATCTATATATCTGTCTATCTATCTTACTGTCTATTTATCTATGTAACTAACTATCTTTCTATCTATCTATCTATCTATCTATCTAACTAACTAAATATCTATCTATCTATCTATATTTCTATCTTTCTATCTTTCTATCTATCTTTCTTTCTTTCTGTCTATCTATCTATCTATTTGTTTATCTATCTATTAATCTATATATATATATATATATATATATATATATATATATATATATATATATATATATATATATATATATATATGTCTAGTTTCTGTCATCTCTCTATCTATCTATTTATTTGTCTATATATATGTCTTTCTATAGGTCTATCTATATGTCTATATATCTATTTATCTATCTATCAATATATCTTTCGGACTATCAATCCATCTATCTATCCACATATCTATCCATTTATCTATTTGGATATCTATTTATATATCAGTCAATATATCTAAAAATCAATCTATATATGTGTTTATCTATGTGGCTAACTATATGTTTATCTATATATATATATATCTTTCTATATATCTATCTATCTATTTATAAGTCTATCTATCTATCTAACTATTTTTCTATCTATCTATATTTCTGTTTATATATATATATATATATATATATCTATCTATCTATCTATCTACCTATCTATATTTAAATAAATCTATCTGTCTGTCGATCTATCTATCTGTCTCTTTAATTATATATCTATCAATCAATCTATCCGTCTATTTGTCTATCTATCTATTTGTTTATCTATCAATCTTTCTATCTGTCTTTCTATTTGTCTATCAATCTATCAATCTATCTATCTATCTAACTATATATCTTTCTATCTATCTATCTCTATGTGTGTCTATCTATTTTTCTATCTATCTATCTGTGCGTCTATATATTTGTCTGTCTATATTTTCTATCTATTTATTTATCTATCTATCTGTTTGTCTATCTATCTATATCTATCTATCAATGGGACTATCTATTTGTCAATCTATCTGCCAATATGTCTTTATATGTGTCTATCTATCTATCTATCTATCTATTTGTATATTTATTTATCTCCTATCTATCTATCTATTTGTTTTCCTATCTATCTACCTATGTGTCTATCTATCTATTTTTTATTTATATATCTATATATATATATATATATATCTATCTATCTATCTATCTATCTCTCTATCTACTGATCTATGTATCACTACAATAAAAAGCACATTTATCTAGGGATAATTCCCTAGCTAAATTTGCAATTTTCATTGCTAAAAAGGATATAACGATGCATTACTAATGAATCGGTTCCCTATCTAAAGTGCTTCTTGCTATAATTTAGCTACGGAAATTGTCCCTGGCTAAATATTTAGTGATGAAAAATCTCTTGCTAAAAAAAATAGATTCCCTAGCTAAATTAGCAAGGTAAATGAGAATTTCCGTCACTTAATGAAAATAAAGATGGATTAGTCCCTAGCTAAAGTCCTGCTCTATAAATTTTAGCGACGGATATAGTCCCTAGCTAAATAAATGCGACGGAAAATCCGTCGCTAATTTTAATATTTCCCTAGCTAAATCAGCAAGGTATTTTTGCCTTGCTTATTTAGCAAGGGAATTTACCCTAGCTATTTTACTTTCAAAAATAATTTCAGAATTTAATTTATTTTAAAATTTTTTAATTAAATAATATAACATTTTTATATTAAATTGAATAAAAATTGAAACTATAAATAATTTATAATAAACAAAATATAAAATCATTTAATATTTTATTCTAATTAATTATTTTACATAATTGTAACAAAAAAATAACATAAATTAATTTTATCTTATTCATCAATATATCTACCTATAGTGAATAAAGTATAATATATCAATTCATTGACTTTGCTTTCTCTCCCTCTCCTCCTCCGATCATCATTTTTCAACTACGACAATGCTGTCCGAGTCACGGTACGTAATATCTAGTGAAAAATTCCATTACGTATAAAAGTTTGGTATGAGGAACAATGCGATATCATATCTGTAAGAAATTTAAACCATTCCGTCAAATTAAAAAAAAGTTATGTTTTGATACATATATAATCCTGTAGTATATATGTAAATATATACTAGCATTTCACTCTTACATATATTACTGTAGTATATGTACATAAAAATAGTAGTATTATGTGTACATATAAACTGAGTACAAATATACTCAGTATATATGTACATAAAATATTGCAGTATTATATATACGTATATATTGACTTTATTCGTACGTATATACCTCATTTGGTGCTGTTGCTACTACTCTTTCTATCGCTCATGCTGCTGCTACCATTGTCGCTGTCGCTGCTGCTACCATTGTCGCTGTCACTGCCAATACCATTACTGTTGTCATCGTTGCCGCCGCTGCCTCTACCATCACCGCTGCCATTACCACTGCTACCGCAGCTACCGTTGCTAGTTGTAACCACTGCTATCCACTATTGGGTCGGCCGCCGCTGCCCCCACTTTTGGTGCTACTACTGCAGCCACAGCTACCACTGCCGGTGATGCCTCCCCTGCTACCGCCGCTGCCGTTGATGCCGCCGCCACCGCTGATGTTGCTACTACTACCGCTGCTTCTGGTGCTGCTGCTGCCGCTACTACCGCTGCTTCTGGTGCTACCGCTGCTTCTGGCTTAGCCGCTGCTACAACCACGACTGCTGCCTCTGATGTCGCAGCTCCCACCACTGCTGCTGCCGCTCCCGACGCTACCGCTCCCACCGCCGCTACCGCCGTTGCCGCCGCCACTGTAGTTCCCATTGCTACTGCCGCCACCACTACCACAACAACCACCACTTCTGATGCTACCGTTGCTGCTATTGCTGTTGATAATAGGTTTTTACATACCTTTAATAGGCTAAAACTCCACCCAAAAAATTCGAAGCCACAAAAACATTTTCACATATATATATAAATAATTATTATAGACATGAACAAACACAAAATTAAAGTTGATTGTCATACAACTTAAACTAAAATTTAATTTAATAATTTACTATTTTTATATTAAATTTAATAAAAACAGAAACTATAAATGAAAATTTTAAATTCAACAAAAAAAATTTGCTTAATAACTTATTCTAATACAATATTTTAAATAACTAAACAAAAAAATAACAAAAATTATATTACATCTTATTAATCAATGTATCTGCCGATTGTGCATAAAGTACAATCTATCAATGCATTGCCATTGCTTTCTCTCCCTCTGCTCCTCCGATCACCAACTTTCCGCTGTGAAAAAGCTGTCCGAGTCAAGATGCTTCATGTATTTTAAAAATTCCCTTCACTAATACAAGCTTCGTATAGGAAACAATGCGGTACCAAATCTGTAAGAAATTTAAACCACTAAATCAAATCAAAATAAATTAAAATAAAACTATGTTTTGATTAATATATATTACTGCAGTAAATATGTACATATATTCTAGCATTTCACTCGTACATATATTACTATAGTATTTGTACATATAAATTACAGTATTATGCGTACATATATACCGAGTACATAAAATACTACGGAATTATATGTACGTATATATTGACTATATACGTACGTATATACTGCATGTGTTGCCGTTCCTATTTCTCCTGCTGTCGGTGCGGCCCCTGCTACTACTGTCACCGCTGCTACCGCTGCTGTCACCGCTGCTACCGCTGCTGTCACCGCTACCACCGCTGCCACTACCGCTACCACTGCCATTGCTGCTAATGCAGCCGCCACTGCTTCTGCTGCCACGGCTTCCACCAATGCTGCAGATGCCACCACCACTACTGTCGTAGCTGCAGCCACTGGCCACTACAATGGCTGCCATCGCTGCCCCCCCTGCCGGTGCTGCCACTGCATGCCACAGCCGGAATATTTTTCCTGTAATGGGAAACATATTTAAAAGGATATGAAGCCATTTTCTTGTTGTCGTACTGCAAATGGATGATTGACCCAATTTTGATTAAAGAAAGTTACATGCAATATAAAATGACATAATAATAACATTTTCCCCCATAAGTCATAAAAAAAAGGAAGGACTGACATGCACATTTTAGTTCATTGCCAAGAAAGCTTTTTGCAATCGAGGAGCACCAACTTGATCAGAGAAGAGCCGTAGCTCTGATTTAGTTTTCAAGTTGAAACTAGCAGATGATGCGTTTTGACAATCAAACAACCTATTTTGTTTCACATCAGCAAGGTGCACATCAATTTCTCTCAATAGTTTTTTCCTAGATGAAAAAGAAAGATAACACTGAAGCTTAAGATTGAATCAATGAACATATACATACACTTTTCAAGTTATTTAATGTGTGGAAGAACACAACCTCCAGCTATCCACTATGACCTTAGGATAGTTTTAGATCTGGATAATCCTGTTTGTGCAGAACTCATTTCCATATTGAACCAGACATCTGCGTTGAACCAGCTTTGTCCACAAATAGAGAAAACAACTAAAATGGACTCATCTTAGAGTTATATCTATTGTCTTTAGTCCTCGAACAATTGCTACAATTAGTAATAGTCAATTCTAAAATATTTTTTCTTCAACATTTTGGTTATTCATGGTTGCAAAATATACTTAAATTGCATCTTTAAACATACAACACCTACTCCAATCATCCAGTATTTTTTTTCTTAGAGTTGGTGTTTGTGCATCTGAATATGCATTAAAGAGGGACTATTAGGTTGAGAAAAAAATGTTTTTGTTCGGGAGTAAGCATCGAAGTCTTCTAGAATATGACTGATTGCTTTGTAAAGACTGATGGTTCTAGACTTCACTCCCTCCAAGTTGAGTTGTAGCAGTATTGCCTGGTTGAGCTTCTCCGTGACAGCATATTGCTAGAGGTTTTGCTGCTGCTGCTCTGGCAAGCCAACTTCCATTGTGTGAGAAGCTTGCATGTGCTGTTTACTTTCAATTTTTGTGAGAAGCCAACTTCCATTGTTGTGCCCGCTATAAAATGAATGAAAATGTAATGCATGTGCTGTTTACATTCAATTTTGTAGAGAATATAATACATTAACAAAGGTGAAGCACGTAAGAAGCTTGCATGAACTCACCCGCTTGATTCTCGATTCCCACTTTGGTCCCGCAATGCAGTGCTCCGAAAATTAGAATTATTTTTTTTATATAATTTTGATCAAGGAAACACTGTAAAAAACCATTTGTTTCTAAAGAAGCATTTAATGATTTATTGTAGAAGCTTCGGAGATAATCTCAATCAGTTCTGTCGTGATTGAAGCTTTATAATTACCGTTGCCAAAAACCTAGTTGGTCGATACTGGTTTGAAAGTATTGAACTGAGAGAGAGAGAGAGAGACCTATATGAATGAGAGCGAGGCGGCCTAGTAATTCCCTGACATTTTTGCTAAAACTATCCATGGCTACCATCCCGGCTCCAGGTTCACTGTAGGCAATCTCAAGCACTACATTGATGGTTGAACAAGACATGGAATGAAAAAAAAAACATAATAATATTTGTTTTTTGTGGGAGAGGAATATTACGGCATTATTTCTCTATTTGGGAGAGCGAGGTTGCTTACACAGGAGAACTAAAACTTGGCCAGATTTTGAAGCATTTCACCCTTTGTTTCTCCTACTTCAATCTCGTAAGAATCTAACTCACCCATCTTTCCACCATATTGGATGATTCACATTCTTTCTCCACTACTTGTCACATACACAAATTCGACAAAAAAATCTGGAAGGGACACATACAAGCAATATGAGTAATGAGGGAATAGAAAAACAAGCCTACATATTTCAACAGTAATGGTGAATGAAGTATAAGCAATCAAATTCAAGCAAAATGAGTTCCTCCAATTCACTTTTGTATTTTCACTAGCTAAATTATCCAAAAGCTGAAAAAAAAAAGAATAAATGGAGAGATCAACAACATACACAACATTAAATATTAAAAAATATTTCAATAAGAAAAAATAATTCAAGTATGTTATGATCAAAATTAACTAGGATAATTACTCTTACACAAATTATAATCAAATAATCACATGTCAAATAATCACCAATATTACATTTTAAAAGAGTATCCTACAACTAGCAGCTTGGCCCTCCTGTAAGATAGAACAGCATGATCGGGCAGAGAGATGAAAAGCACTATCACACTGAGTAAAAAATCTCATCGAGCCTGTTATGTTATAATTATATCACATCACTTTCATTAAAACACATTTCTAATATAATCAAGCAAAAATATAGTCATACAATACAATCAATCATAAAATCACACCAGCCCACACCAATTCCTTGTGCATTTTTTCTCTACTTTCTATGATCCTTAACCAAGCTTATATGCACGGATGGCATGTATAACTTTGTTAAAATATCAACCTACCACATGTTTTAATGCAAGTGTAAAGAAATTCAAACATTTTAATAATAATAAAAAGTGGATTCGCAAATGCACAAGGGATTTGAAATTATAACATTCCATCACCTATGACCGATACTTGTAATGAGTTTTAGAGAGTGGATTTGCAATTGCCAACTCATGAGAGTTAATGCCTTTTTTGCCGAGACAGCGCTGATTTGCAAATAAAGCAACAATCATAGAATAGAAAAATGCCACTAAATGAATTCTGACTAAAATCTATGTCGCATTTAAGAGATTATTTCTTAAACTGTACATTGGCCTTTGGGTGACTCTGAATATCTGATCAATGTGCCCTGTAATCATAAGAATTCAAAAACTCAAACCTAGCAAAATGAGATGATGCCAACAATTGAGTAGACACAACAAATGATACACAAACTGATTATCAACTTAAAAAACATTAAGATTCTTATTAATTTGAAGATACACAAGTATTACATAAGCAATTGATTAGGTGGTTTTTTAAATGATAAAAATGTAGCAATTCAGAAACAAGTAAATACTTTAAAAAAAGTGTTTGTAGTTCATACTTGTTGGTGCACATTACTCGGTCCCAAGGGCAACATAGTTTGATCCGTTGGTCTTCTGAATTCATGATATTTTGCGCAAAATATTGCCAAAAGCATTCATGTCCTCCTACATTTTTAGTATCGATTTGAATTTAGCAACAAGTTCCTGGATAGTAAGGGGTTCGTTTTGAAGCAAAACACTAGGAAGGGATGCAATAAAAAACCAAAAAAAATTAGTTTCACCTGTATCAATCGATCCACTCTAGCATTCAAATTATCTGAAGATGCTTCCTTGTGAAGAGTTTGTAGTGTATAAAGTAGGTGAGATTTGATATCATTTGAAAGATTTTGTTGAATGAGGAGATTAATAATTGAAGGGGGATATGATTTGATGATATTAAAACAAAGGAGGATTAATAATCTTATTTCAGATTTAAAAATCTTATGAATTAGCATGGAATATACTTAGACAGATTTAAAACACTTATTTTATACATTTATCAGAAAATATCTATAAATGAAAGATTTCTTAAGAGTTTATAGTAATTTATAAGTAACTACCAATTATAATTGATATATTTTAAAATCCAATTTTCAAATTCTTGTAGATTTCAAATAATAGATTACTCTGTTCTTCCATCTGGTCTTCAACTTCATGACTTATTCAAATGTTAACTTAGATATACCTTTCTATCTAATAAGATATGATATCTTTATGCGATGACAAAAATTTGTCCAAACTATAAGAATAGTAAGTCTTGAATTCAAGATTTATCACGCACGATCTCTTCAATCTTTTGAGGTAAGACTATCAAGATAATATACTAGTACAATTTATTTTCTTATCTAGCCTTCATATTTTAAATGCTTCCAAATATTAAGATATGATAAGATAGATATGGAGATCACATTCACACCCAAGTACAGAAGACTCTTGCTTTAACAGGATATATAAAAAGAGATAAATATCTCAACAAATTTACCCAATAACTTTGTAGAGACTGTGTTTGAAGAGACTATGTAATAAACAATTTTTTTAAGTGATCAATCATCTTACTATATTATTCTCTCATAAACAAATTTAACTTCAAAGTTAATATGAAACCCAATATTAGTATTTAAACCGTCTCATGATCAATACTTATGAGACAACCTCTTTGAGGATAAGATGTTATACTCAAAATTATATGAATTAGCAAAAAAATAACTCAAAAAATAATAAAATATGTACAATGAGTATATAAAATCTCAACTTGGATTGTGTCTACTCACATGTTAACAGCTCATATATAAAGTATAGAAAAACATAAACACAAATAAAATGCAACATCCTCAAATTGATGAACAAATTAAAATTTATGATATCAATTTTAAAAAAAAAAATAAATTGAAATTTATTCAAGTCTTTTGTGAAGATATTCACTTGTTATTTTATTATATAAACATAAAATATACACATAATATCATTTTAGATCTTTTTTTTTGGAAAAAAAATAATAATTCATTTTCTATATATTTTATTTGCTAGTAAAATATCAAAATAAATATTATATATCATTATCATTAAAATTTCTTAATAATATTATTTATCATTATACACCTGAGATTAATCACCTGAGAAATTCTTAATAAAATTATTTATCAAAATAAATAAAAAAATATAATATCCACTACAAATTGATGAACAAATACTCATGATATCAAATATTAAAAAAATGGTTGAGATTTATTCAATACCTTCATGAAAATATTCACTAGTTAATTTATTATATAAACATAAATTATACACATAATATAATCTTAAATCTTATTTATTTGAAAAAAAAAATTCATTTTATATACTTTATTCGCTCTTGAAACATCAAAATTAATATTATATATCATTATCTAATTATTATAATAAAAAATAAAAAGAAAAACAAAATATTACTCAATCTCTTCAAATAAATAATTAATCTAAAATTTATCACTTATGATCATTATCATCAGATTTAATTATGTATCAATATCAAATCTCAAAATAATTATTTATTTATTATTTTTCAAATATATAAAATCCCAACTTAAATATGAATGCTCGAATAATTGTAAAAGCATTGATCCCTAAAAGATATATAGGCCCTAAAAATTTCATCTCATCCTTCAGTATATGATAAGCTGTATCTATCTGAATCTATAATAAAAAATCTAAATAATTATTAATTATGCTTATTATAATAATTATATCTGATATTATAATCGTTAGTATATTAATCTTACATATGATTTTCTAATTTGTGAGAGTTGGCTAAATAAATCAGATCAAACATAAATCTAATATTTTAGTCAATCAAAATATCTATTACAATATAAGCCAAAGGATCAACTCAAAGTAGATATTTCAACTACATATCTTATCTATGACAAATTTTTTCTCATTAAAATAATCTATATTTATCTGTGAATCTAAAAAATAAAAAAATTCAAATAAATATAAGATACCATTTAAATTACACTTATTTGATAGTAATGTATTTGATATGTTGTACCAGTCTCTCTTTTTATTCATCATATTGATTTATTTTGTGATCTTCCATACAACTCCATACTTCAAACTTTTATAATTAATATCTGAAACATGAAGATTTTTTTCAAACTTTTAAAATAATTATGCATTCTAGAAGACATGTGCTCGTATAAATCTAATGTGCGAGAAAATTTTGAATCCTTGGCACATTTATCATTACTCTATAAATTGCAAAGATCATTTATTATAAAATTAAAAAATGTATCCCTTGAGCACACAGTATTTGCTAGAATATACACATAAAGCACATGGAAAAAGTTTTTATGTGTGTGTATTTTAGGACAATATAAAACAAGCATTCAGACCTCAGCATTGAGTTTCTCTCCTAGCCTCAGATTGGGAATTCTTGGTGATGCGCCCAAGTTATACACCAACTGATCATCTATTATGCCTTTACTTGTCAAATTCTTTTTATGAGTTATATTTGTTACTGGTGATCGCTTCAGCTATTGGATAAAAAAACAAATCAAAGAATACTATTGGCAATTGAAAACTAGTAAAAAAAGTGAATTACTTAATGGCCTTTTATAATTAAGTAGAAGTTGATAAAACAACTAGCTGTCATAGTCATAGGTCCCATATAACAAATTATGTTTAGGTGTTTCGGGTCAAAAAACAAAGTTGCTGCAATTTTCCATTAATAGCTACATTGTTCTAGACATGAAAGCTTAAATATTTTAGAGCAGCAAGATCCTTTTTGTTGAAATCCATGCAAAACCCATGCGTAAATCATATGATAGTGAATGAACCTTTTTAGAGGCTTTAGATTGAGGAGCAGATAGTCTCTTGCGGGATCATCCCTTGCTAAATAGGTTTCCAAGGTATTCCTCATCTTCGGCATCAGCCTTGCTGTAACTATCATCACTTATATCATCGTTTTCATAATTTGATTCTAATACAGTGGATTTATGGGAGACTAGTGTTGATTGCACCAGCCTCCAATTGGCTCTCCTTGGCCTGGGTTGCTAGACCACTCCAAAAGTGGCCGCCATCATTACTAGCTGGTCGCCTGTCCATTTATACACTTCAACTGGTGTTGGCACTTTGCCGGTGGGGACTCAGTGGAAAGTTAAAGAGGGAAAACATGCAAAACTGTGTCGACCTAGCAACATAAGTGATTTGTGCGAAAAACTAAAAATTGAACATAATAATTTATGATTTAATTTTTTGATTTTATTAATTACACATAATCATCTATTCATGTATACTATACAAGTGGAGTAATACAACTTCCTAAATACAAGATATTAATTAGATTAACCACCCAAAAGACTAATTTTTCAAATACTAGGTCCATATTTAACAAATAACTATATATATATATATATATATATATAGTTATTTATCATCCCCTCAAACTCATGATGCACCAGTTATAAGCATTGATAATTTATCAACTAAAAATGAGAATGAAAATTTGAACACAACTTAATAAAGAAATCTACAAGCTATAAGGAAGAAAAGAAACAAAAAAAACAAAGTGATGGTGTCATACTTGAGATGATAATGTGTAATATGACAATCAATTTTAATGTGAGTGATTCATTCATTCATGACAAATTTATGAATAATTTGAATAACACTCTTGTAATCACAATATATAATAATTGAGTGAGAAAGAAATACTCGCATATATGCAAATAACTAACATAACCACACATAATTCTATTGTAGTAAATATCGCAGCATAATACTCTGCTTTAATTGAAGATAGAGAAATAGATAATTATTTCTTATAGAGAAAGCAAAAAATCAACTACATGAACAATATAAGCAATATCAAGATGAGTAATAGTAAGATATGTTAAGCTCCCAACAATAGTATGACATAATATAGGATCAGACAAAGGCACATAAAAATCACATTTAGCTAGGTACAATTCCCTAGCTAAATCGATATTTTCTTGTAGTGTGAGATTTTTCATGTTTGAGATATGTATCATATAATAAATTTAATAATATAAAACAACATAAAAAATAACCTCGCACATTAAAACATATACAAAATATATTAAAATATTAGAATATATAATAAAATATAAATGTTAATAGACTGTAAGTTTATAGGCATAAAAATAAAAAATTTCAACTAGATATCAAGCATCATTGAAATCATACTTATCTAATTATATAATTATGTGTTAATTATCATTATAAAATATCTGACTATGTTAAAAAAAATTAATAAAATAATAATCAATGACTCATACTATACATGAGATTTTACTTCCTAAGATTTATAATAATCTTTTATAATATGATGAATATGAATTCATCTACAAATGCTCATGCATTATACTTGGGTATATATGCAATATGAATAATATATTTAACAAATATAAAGAATATTCATTTTTGATGACAATTAAAATAAAAAAAATATTTTAAATATTAATCTTTTATTGTATTTCTTTACTACTTGATTGCTTATATAAATCATAGGATTAAGATCAAAAGAATAATAATATTATCAAATTTATATCAATTTTCATAAATTTACTATAAGAACTTTAAAATAAAATTTAAGAATAATTATATAATTTATTTAAACATTATAAATATAAATATGATATTTTTAGTGATTATCTAAGTATGGAGATCAATAACATATTTGAAGATTAATTTTTTCATTCAATTAGCTAAAGACAATTGATAAAAAGTCATCTAAATAGGAATAAGTTATCAAGATATTTGAATATTAGTTACTATTTCATCTTATCTAATAATTACAAAAATAAATAAATAAATTCAATAGGTAAAAATTATACAAATACACTTTTTTCCTTTTATCTTAGATGATATTTGAACATGATATACTAACTCCTCAGAGTATAGCATCAATGTTGTTTATTATGAATATAATATTAGATAGAAAGACCGGGTTATAATAAAATATTATTGAATCTTTATCATGCTTAAATAATTAGGAGACAGCATGGATGACTCTTTAAGATAAAATCTAAAGACATATACAAAAATAATGAAACCAAAACTTATAGATGTGATAATTCAAACCAAACCATGTGATATTATAACACTAACTCTACCCTATCATATATTTTATTTTATAATCTTTTTATTGTATTTTTTACAAGCATTTATATTTGCATTTTTAGACTTGTATATATTTTTAATATACTTTTTTACATTGATAATCATATATAGTGTGGTTTAAATATTAATAAAATATAAATTTGTTATAATATTATTTTTATTTTTTTTTCTCAAATAAATATATATATATATATAGGAAGTAGCCAAGAGGTGAAAGAATAGATCCTAGTCAAAATAAGCCCAAGCTAGCATGAGTTAGCCACATGTTAATTTTTAACCTGAGCCAAAACCAATCTAATTAGTTTCATTCTGCCCTAGTACAACGAGGCATGCTAGACACCTTTGTTTGTTGTCGGGCTAGCACGACATGTCCCATGCTAAAAAGCATGATGTGCTCGACACCACATTGTGGTCTAGTTGAACCTCAAAAAATAGATCATGTTGGTCTGGTATGACCTATTTGCCACCTCTATTTTAGCTTATTACATTAATATTTTTTTGTTATGTTATGTTATGAAAACTCATAACATATAGACTACGTCAGTAGCATTTATCTATTATATAGAAGTATTGTTTATATGTATTTTTCATATTAAGTATCATGAATATTCTTCTTCTCTTTGATTTCTACATATTCAATAGTAGATCTTTATAATATTAAAAAAAATAATTCTTTTTTATTTTATAAAAATGTACCAATAAAAAACACTAAGATTATATAAATTAATAATAAAGATAAAATACAAGATATTATTATAAGCAATTACTCTACAAAGTCATCGAATCAACGAGTTGTGTAATTTTATCTATAATGATCTAATAATTAAAGTCATCTAAGATAAAATAATCAAGTCAAGTCTTACCTACTCAAAACTATAATTACATGGTGATTACCTATTATACCAAGATACTGAATTTGTTCAATTTTCCTATATCCTTTGAAACTATTAGTTTATTCACTACACCTAATATTTTTTGTATTTTCTTCATGGGCAACTTTTCTTTTGATCAAGGTTAGTGTGATTAAGTGTCTACTTTTTGTCTATCTTTCATTTTTAAACTGAAGTTTGATTTCATGATATTACTTTTGTAACACAAGAAGTTAAGGGTGTTGGTGTTTGGCTGATAGTAGCAGCTTATTTTTCCATGGTAAATGATAAAAGCATTGTTAGTTCTACAACATGTTTGAATGTAAATGTTTTAAATAAAATATGCATAAATTAGGTTATAGATATTTAAAAATTAGAAATAGGTTGGTGAACCTTTATGTACAACACTGTAACCCATGAAAAACAATTTAACTATAATCTCAACATCCATTCAAGTTGCCATATAAACATAAATACCAATCTTACCTTAGAAAAAATTGATATTAAAATTATATAAAATTTTTATGAATGCTAGCTGATCACAAATAATGCATAGGATGAAATGTCAGTATTCTATTAAATTTCATTGTTTAAATTATTGTTTAATACAATATGTTTTATTTATTCATGAACAATTTAATTAAAAACAAATCATATATTTTCGGGTGTATTTTCAAAAGAGTTTACAAGTGATAGAAGTTTCGACTCTTTATTGTACTTGTGTTAGAGATGATATGTTTGGTAAAGCCAACATATTTATTAGTTTAATTGACAATAAAGTCAGGAAAAACTAATATCACGGAAAGTTTGGTAGCTCACATTGATTTAGTAGGATGAAAATACCCAACCAAGATCTATGTTGCTTAGTTTGCAAGTGAATACCTACTCAGGTTTTGCTACTTGAATTGTCAAGTTGACTTTGTGTAATGTTAAAATATAATAAATTTTTATTTTATCAAGAGATAATATTTAAAAATTATATTTTAAAAATTATATAAATTATTAATTTTTTGCTTAAAACATATGTCCGACACAAATTAGAATACTCATATAATCAAGAATATTCATAATTTGTGAAAGGATTGTTGATATTGTATAATCTTGATAAAATCAAATTCATTATATTTGATATTGTTCATGTTTTTTTTTCACAATCTCCTTTTATTTGATAAAATTAAAGAAAAAATTAATTTTTTTAATGTAAAAAAAAGATACCATCTTCAATTAAATATAAAATATGGCCTACTCATGGTGATATTGATTAGTAAATTCTTTTAAATATAATATTTGACCTACTCATGGTGATACTTATTGTTGTTATATGTTATTAGACGTAGGGAAATTATGTAATGGTGTATTAAAATAATATTTTTTTTAAAAAAAACCTAAATAAGTAAATATTCATATTAAAAAATATATCAAAATAAAATATTTCTACTTCTTGTAAACTCAAAAAATACTTTTATTCCTCCTGTATATTTCATGATTTGAAAAAAATAAAAAAACAAAAAAAATCTATTTATAAAACACTATAGCATGAGATGTATACTATTTTGGAAAATAGTATGCCCGATTTGTAGCAATATAATATTTATATAAATATTATAAACACAACATTATATATAAACATTTAAACATTTTTATAATCATATGACATTATATATAAATGTTTATACTCTAATATATATATATATATATATATATATATATATATATATATATATATACGTATACCTTATATATAAACATTGATGTGTTTATATAAACATATAATGTTATATATAAATATTTATACATATGTATAAATGTTTATAAATATTTATACAACATTTACGTGACACTATACATTTATATAATTGTTTATATAACATTTATATAACATATAAAATGTTTATACATATTTATAAACATTCATATAACATATAAATTTCTATATAAATATATAATATTTATAATGTTTATATAATTGTGATATATATACTATATAATATTTATAAAAGTGTTACATATATATATATATATATATATATATATATATATATATGTAACATTTATAAAAATATTTTAAATACATTATATCTAAACAATTATAGATTTATATAATCATATGCCATTATATATAAAAGTTTATACTTTAATATAAATGTGCAACTAAGAGAATAATGATGTGAAATATGATGCTTGTATTCATACACAAGTGATTATCTCTATAATGTATTTATCATATGAAGAAATGATATATCATAGAGAAATATTAGTAGTTTTATCTATGAATGAGACTGAAAGTATTATTTGGTATTGAGGGAGACAAATCAATTATCATTGTCATTTTGGAGTCTTCATAGAGCTCCTCTATCATGATGCTTACTTTAAAGAAGTAAACAAATCTGTTTTTAAAAATTGTTGTTTATACTTTTCATACTACAAGAAACTATCGATTTAGCTTGGAAATTTTAGTTAGGAATAAATCCCTAGCTAAATTGCGAGGGATTTTCTAGGGAATAACAAGGGATTAATGATTTTTCTTTGAAAAAAAAATATAGCAACGGATTAGTAACGGATAATTTTTCGTAATTCTGCTCAAGAAAAGTGGGGGATATAGCGACGAAAATTTTTCATAAATTTACTCAAGAAAAGCGGGGATTTTAGCCACGGATTTAGCGACATAATTTTTCTAGCTAATAAAATACGGAAATTAGTGAGATATTTCCCTAGCAAATAAAATATTGAAATTAGCGATTGATTTAGTGATGTAATTTTTCTATCTATTATATCCGAAATTTAGCGACGAAATTAGCGATGGAATTTCCCAAGCTAATAAAATACTAAAATTAACGATGGAGTTAGCGACGGAATTTCTCTACCTATTAAAATCTAGAATTTAGTGATGAATTTAGAGACCGAATTTCCCTAGCTAATAAAATTCAGAATTTAGCGATGGATTTAGCGACAGATTTAGCGATGGAATTTTCCTAGCTAATAAAACCATAAATATAGCGACGGATTTAGCGACAAAATTTCCCTAGCTAACAAAATATGGAAATTAGTGATCGATTTAGCGACAGAATTTCCCTATCTAATGAAATACGGAAATTAGCGATGGAATTTTTCTAGCTATTAAAATCCAGAATTTAGCGACGGATTTAACAACAGAATTTCCCTAGCTAATAAAATATGAAAATTAACGATGGATTTATCGACTGAATTTCCCTAGCTAATAAAATCCAGAATTTAGCGACATATTTAGAGATAGAATTTTCATAGTTAATAAAATCCAAAAATTAATGATGGATTTAGCGATAGAATTCTCCTAGATAATAAAATATGGAAATTACCGATGCATTTAGGGATGAAATTTCTCTAGCTATTTAAATCAGGAATTTAACGACAGATTTTGCGACAGAATTTTACTAGCTAATTACATCCTTAACATAGCGACAGATTTCAGTTATGGAATTCCCTAGCTAATTATATACTAAACATAGCGATGGATTTTAGCGACGGTGTTTAGCGACATAATTTCCCTAGCTAATTACATCATGAAATTATAGTTATAGATTTAGCGATGGAATTTCCCTCGCTAATTACATACTTAATATAGTGACGAATTTTAGCGACGGAACTTCCCTAGCAAATTGCTTCTTGAATATAGTGATAAATTTTAGTGAGGTAATTTCCCTAACTAATAAATCATGAATATATCGATTGATTTAGCGAGGAGATTTCTCTAGCTAATTAAATCTGAAATATAGCGACGGATTTAGTGACTGAACTTCCCTAGCTAATTAAATTTCAACATGGCGACGGAAATTCCCTAGCCAATATTTAATTATTTAATTTTTTTTATTTATTATTAGTTTTAATATTTTATTTAATTTTGTTTATTAAATGTATGTTAATGGTCTATAAATGGGCAATCCTTTAAAGATACATTCTCCTCTTAAAATCATAAAAAATGATATTATAAATAATTAATTTAAAATATATAAAAATAAAAAAAATTATATTAGTAAGGACTAAAATAACTATTTTTATGATGTTTAATTTTTAAAAAATTATATAAAAATTTTTCTAGATTTTTTAATTAAGAAACTAAATAAATTAAATTAAAGTAACATTAAATAATTAATTCAATAAGTATAATAACTTTTTGATATTTTAAAAATTAAATTAACATACATTAAAATTTCTATTAATTTAAATGAAATTAATTCATTATATGATAAAATAGAAAATATTTTCAAAAATATCTAAATTGACGAATAAACTAGTAAATATTAATATTATTATAACTATTAAAAAAATTTATGATTATAGAAATCTTTTGAAAAAATAAATAATACAAATTTTAAAAATCTTGAAATGTAATAAAAATATAATTTTTTCAATAAAGTTAAAAAAATAGAATAATAATTATAAATAAATACATAGATGTTTAATCCTACTAAAATTTATAAAAATTAAATAATTGAGTAATATTTTTACAATTAACTTTTAACATTAAGTTTTTATTAAAATAATGAATATTACTTTTTTTAAATTATCTTATCACTTATGTAATTTTTTGAATTTAAAAATTATTAATGATATCAAATAATATGAAATTTTATGCGTTTTAAAATTATTTCATATTATCTTCATAAAAATTAATATGAATTCTTAAAAATTATAATCATAAAATATAAATTTTTATATATTTGTTAAATTAAGAGTATTTTATAACTTTTAGGAGAGTTGCTAAAAGACAAATCATCTTTTCATTATGTTTTTTTATATGAAGTTTGTTAATTTGTACCTATATGATATTTTTTAAAGGCAAAACATATTTTATTATTGTTTATATATTTATTTATTAATTAATATTATAATAAAAAATTATATGGTATTTGTTTTTCATTTGTACCTTGGCTAATACGCACATTAATTTTGTTAAAAAAAGTTTGTGATAGTAATAAAATTAATGAGTATTTTGTATTTTATATATATTATATATATATATATATATATATATATAATATATATATATATATATGATATATATATATTGTTTATTTAATGTTTTAATAATTAAAACATATAAATATTTTCCCTAAAATATACATTCTCTCTCTTGACGCTGATGCATCTCTAACAGGATGAATTCCTCCACATTCCACCATCTATCTCTCAATGCAGATTCAACAAAAATTATTTTAGAGGTTTAAATTTTAATTTGTTATTGAATTGAGGTACATTTATACATTGATTCTTCATCGATTATCTTAGATTGCTTAATCGAAGAGTAAGCATTTTTATTCTATTTTTTTTGTTTCTGATTTCTTCTTTAATCACCATGGCATGCTTGATTTTGTATATAAACTTATTTGTATACTTGCTTCATGCATTTGTGATAAATGCGTGTCATTGTGTGGATTTTGATGGTGGTCGTATACAAAAATAATATATAAACTATATATATACTTAGGTTTGCTGACTTGATATCTACAAAAATAGTAGACATCAATATGCATTGATTTATATATAACTAGTATACATACTTAGGTATGCACGACTTGATATCTACTAAAAGAGTATACAGCAATATCCATATATATTTTATACAAACTTGTATACAACTTTGGTATGTTGACTTGATATCTACAAAAACAGCCTAGACATCAATATGCATGTGTATTTTATACTAACAAGTACACATACTTCGGTATGCCTACTAGATATCTACAAAAAATATTGAAAAATGAGTAATGCTCGAATTCAAAAATAAAATAAAATAAAATAAATTAAATAAAATGAAATAAATGAAATAAATGAATAAAAAAAATAAAGAATAAATGATAAAAAAAGAATAAAAAAAATAAAAAAAATAAAAAAAAATAACAAAAATAAAAAAAATAAAAATAAATAAAATAAAATAAATAAATAAATAAAATAAATAAAATAAATAAAATAAATAAAATAATAGTTTAGCATGTCAAATTAAATTAAACTGATTATACTTGATTGAACTAGTTTGAACTATTCTACCACTTCTAGAAAACTCAATAATATTTACACATGTATTGAAAATAATTGAGCAAGAGTTTATCATTCACTTTGAAATATTCTCTTGATATGTGGTTGTGTGCTAAGGAACCCCAATCACTTTATTTATAGGCAAGAGTCAAAGTTTTTTAAGTTTTGATTGCAACATTTAGTAAAGCAACACATAGCTTTCAACATGGTCCATGTCAATCCTTGGCAAGTATACACATCATCATATAACAAGCACACTTTTCTAGCACTTGGCATTATGCACGAGAACACATAGTAAGTACATATCAATACTTATCATTCATGTAAACCAAGACATGGAAATCATACATACTAACACATGATATTCATGCAAGTAAGCATGTGATAAGCTTGTAAGTCAACATATGATATAAAAATAATTATTCTTATTAATTTTTTCATATACTTTATTATCATTTTCCTACATGATTCATTTATATTCTTATGGTTGCACTTATCTTTAACAAGAGATCATGGTGTGTGTGTTTGTGTGTGTATATATATAAAGATTTATATTTACCATGTTCTAACATTTGTAATTTAAATTTATCTTGAAATTATCTCAACATATAATAACTTCATATTTATGTTTCTTGAAATAAAACACTTATATTTCTAATAATTTCAATATTCCTTCAATAGATGTCTCGTAGTGTGTGATTCCTTGTGATCTCTCCTGTGTTAGTGATGGTGGACTTGTTGAATCAAGTTTAGTAATTAAAAATAATGATTTCATACTGATATAATAAGATCAACATATAGCAATGTGTCATGGACCCAAGCTAAGAAAGTAAAAATATATGAACCAAACTTTGTGTACATAATTACTATCAAGAATAATATTTTTAAAAACAATAGCATGGTATAAAAATCCAAACCAACAACATGGTAGACTAACGGCAAAAGATGATGATACTCTAACACTTATATATGATCCGATCCTCATAGATGGTTGGATATGTTTTCAATGGTACTAATCATTTATCATGTTGTTCAGATGTTGGGACGTGAATTTTACATATTCTAATCATGAAGCCTCATAGCTTTATAAGCGCAAATAATATTGGGTTGAGTTTGGGAGATGGGGGGTAGATAAAAAAGTATAATAATTTTAATCTATAACATTTTTGTTTTAGATAGAGGGTATAAACTATTAAAAATATTAGAAATTTTTAATGTTTATAATCCCCACAACGTCATGCAACACAATAGATTTTTTTTCTACCAAATAATGTTTTATCAACTTCAATTTATGATTTTAGCCACAAAAATGTAGTTTTATTATTACTCTAACAATTCAACTTCTACCAAATTATATTAACTATAATTTTACCATTACACTGTGGATTATGAGAGTTTGGGTATCTCTTAACGTTGATGAATTTCATGCCTTACAAGAGTATTCTTCTTACGACCACATTCGTTAGGACACCCTTTATCCTACCATGTTAATAACATCATCTTTTAACACACGGTAATTTTTTTGTACTCCAATATGTTTATTTTAAACATTTAAAACTTATAAATATGAGGAGTAATTATTAGTTGAATGGTGTAGCTATAGTTGAGTACCATTACTATTTGTTGTAACCTACAATCTTGAATCTAAGTTTCATGTTTCACAAAATTTGGCAGATGTATCTTGTAATAAATAGTAATAAAGAATATAAGAAAATATGAGAAGTATTATGGAAATGTATGTATCATTAATGAAACATTAATTTATAGTACTAGCGATATATGTGAGTACTCTATTATTGAGTACGCTTTTATAGTTTAATATGATATAAACATATTTATTAATTATTTTTTAGTCCAAAACATATATATTTAAATATTATTTCATATCTTAATAAAATAAATATAAATTTTAATAATTTCAAAAAATCAATACAATATAATAAAAATAGTAACATCTATTAAAAATACAGTAAAATGAATTATAAAGAACATTAATAAGTTGTAAATAAAATAAAAATTTCAAAACTATTGAGAATTATATTGTATTTTTATATTTTTTATCTTGATATACTAGGATGGGATAATTCATATAGATTAAGAGTATTCATAGTTTCTTTTTGTATTTAAATGATTTTTATTTTATTTAATAATGATAATGTCATTTTATAATTTTTATTCATAATATATTATTGTGAGTTTTTTATTTATTTTATTCAATTATTTTATTTTTTTATGAAATACTCGATATGTAAAGTTTCATCAATCATTTTTCTTTATTATGTAAATGCATGAGTTTTAGTTATATATTATTATTATTGAATATTTTTTTTTCAATATCAACTTTTTTTTTATTTCTGTATTTAATCTTCATATTATTTTTCCTCAATAATAAATAAATAAATATATATATAGACATGCAGATATATGGAAGAAATTTATGATGCTTTAGCAGAATATCTCTTCGCTAAAGAAGTTGTAGTAAATGGCCATTAAAAATAACTTCCTGCTCATGTCAAAAATTGTAGAAATATAGTATTTCTTTTTTTTTCTATCTCTCTCTCTCTAAACAACATTATTGGCCATATTTTAGATATTTGTTGAAGTTGTATGACTATATATAAATATTTGTATAACTAAAAATAAATAATTGTATAACTATATACACTCTATATAATTAGATATAACTATATTTGTAAGTATGTATACATATGTAAATCTATATATTTATTTATAACTTTATATATTTATGTATAACTATTTGTATAATATCTTATTATAACTATATGTTTCTATATAAAAATTTTATATATCTATACTATATGTATAATAACATATAACAATAAATAATTGTATCTTATTATATGTATTACTATAAAAGCTTTATACATTACTATATTTAAATATATAATTTACAACTTATATTTAATATACATTTGTATATATTAGTATTAAAAAATAAATTTTACTATATCTATACCTATACATAACTATAGGTATAGATATATAAAATTATATATATATATATATATATATATATATATATATATACCTACATGTATTAATATATGTTTAACTATACGTGTAACTATATGTATAACCATATGTAACTATATTTATAATTACATGTATAACAACATACAACATTATGTTTAATTATATGTGTATAACTATAAATATTTTTAAAACTAAATAAAACATTGTAATAAATATAACTATATTTTTAACTATTTATACATATATGTATACATATATGTAAATATATATACTTGTTTATAACTTTGTATATATTTATGTATAACTAAATATAACTACTCATATGAATATATATATATATATAATATATATTTATATTTATATATATTACAACTATATTTATTATATGTATAATAATATATAATTATACATAATTTTTTATTATTAATGTATAACCTATATTCAAATATATAATTAACAACATATATTTAATATACATTTTTATATATTTGTATAAAAATTGTATTTTAGTATATCGATACCTATACATAACTATATGTAAAAATATATGAAATTATATAAACAAATATATACACACATGTATACATATTAGTTTAATTATACGTGTACTATATGTATAATCACATGTAACTAATTTATAATTACATGTATAATAACATACAACATCATATTTAATTATATGTGTATAACTATATATAATTATTTGTAAATCTAAATAAAACTTTATATAATTAAATATAACTATAATTTTAATTATTTATACATATATGTATACATATATGTAAATCTATATTTGTTTATAACATTGAATATATTTATGTATAACTAATTTAACTACTCGTATGAATATATATATATATATATATATATATATATAAAACTAAATGTTTAACAATATTTAATTTTTTATAACTATATATATTATATGTATACTAACATATAACTATAAATAAATCTATCTTACTATATGTATAACTATAAAAACATATACATAACTATATTTAAATATATAATTAACAACATTTATTTAATATACATTTTTTATATATTAGTATAAAAATTATAATTTAGTATATCCATACCTATACATAACTATATGTATAAATATATGAAATTATATGATAAAATATATATACATACATGTATAAATATAAGTTTAACTATATGTGTAACTATATGTATAATTACATGTAACAATATTTATAATTATATGTATAAAAACATACAACACAATGTTTAACTATATTTATATTACTATATATAAATATTCTTAAAACTATAAATAATTTAATATAAATAATATAACTTTATTTTTAATTATGTATACATATATGTATACATATATGTAAATCTATATAATTGTTCATAACTTTGTATAGATTTATTTATATTTACTTATAACTACTTTTATGCATATATCAATATATAATTATATGCTTAACTATATATAACTATTTATAATTACATTTACTATATGTATCCTAACATATAATTATATATGAGATAATATTAATTTGTTGAACTAATTTGAAATTAAATGGCAAAAGATATAATATCAACAATATGTAAGCACGTAGCATGAGAGTGTCCATTGATTAGGCTCATATATGGTATAATACAAATAAGGGTCGTACTCTTACCTAATCCCAGCCCTTGGGTTTCAGGCTCAAATATGAACTTGTGTATAACAAAAGATGTAATATTTGATAGGTTTATACAGAAGAAATTTTATTTTCTTTAATATAATTTTTAATTCTAATACTACACTCTCTATGTCTCTCTCTCTCCCTCTCTAATTCTTCCTATCACTCAATTCTTCTTTTCTTTGTGACACACTCTCTCTTGTTATTTTCTTTCTTGCTCTCCTTTCTTTATTGTTCTCTCTCTCTCCCCCCTCTCTCCCTCTTTCTCTATCTCCCTCTCTCTCTCTCTCTCATTCTCTTCCTCTCTCTCTCTCTTCCCTCTCTATCCCTTTTCACCATTTCTCTCCCTCTCACTCTCCCTCATTCTCTCTCTATCTCTCTCCCCCATCTCCCCATTCATCTGCCGCTCTCTTCTCTCCCCCACCTTATCTCTCTCTCTCTCTCCCTCCCTCTCCTCCTTCAAACATTAAATGTCTTTTTTTTGCTTTCCTTTCTTATGCATTATCACGTTTTGCACCCTTTATTTATTATAACTGTGATATCTATTAATCTTTATTATGCTAAAAACTACTTTATCTATTAATGTAGATTCTACAAATGCATTGCCTAGATATTCATGATATTTAATTTTTAAATATTCATC
Organism: Sapria himalayana; assembly: GCA_029783825.1. Taxonomy (NCBI): domain Eukaryota; kingdom Viridiplantae; phylum Streptophyta; class Magnoliopsida; order Malpighiales; family Rafflesiaceae; genus Sapria; species Sapria himalayana. The sequence goes on from JAREIK010001888.1 coordinate 141,383, forward strand.
TGTAAATGATTTTATTTAATTATTTGTATATTTTGAAGTAATATAATGTTTTATTCAAAATAATGATTGGGCATTATTTTTTGTAAATAAAATAGGGGAAATGAGCGCAGATCATTAGTGCATGTACAAGAGGGTTATTAATATATTTTTGAATAAAGATTTTTTGACTGGGCTGGAAACTTTTAATTAATTTTGTATGTAGTCAATTGAGATTGATGGATGAAGATAGAATTAAGTGCCCATGTAATCATCCTAAGTGTCAAAATATCATTTTTCATGATGCAAGCACTATAAGATATCATTTGGCTATATATGGCTTTGTGCCAAATTATTTTATTTGGTTTTATAATGGGGATAGTACAATGGTTCTGGATAATGACCAAAATAATGGTATTGGATCGTTTGCTTGTGGTGAAGAATCATCAAACACATACCATAGAAAGATCACTGAAGCTTCTAGTGTCGACTTCAATATGGATTACATGGATGAACCACTTAATCCTGGAGCTTAGAAATATTATGAAATACTTAAAGTTATAGATAAAGAGTTGTGGCCATGGTTGTAAAACACATTTACAATTGTCACTTGTGGGTCGACTAATGAGGATTAAATTAGAAAATCATATGTCTGAGAAATTATATGATCAGGTGACAGAACTGATGAAGGAGATTATTCCAGATAATAATTTGATCACTAACAACTTTTACAACACTAAGAAGTTACTACAAGGAATGGGTATACGAGTGAAAAAAATTGAATGTTGTTTAAATGGATGCATTTTATATTGGGGGCGGTGATAGTGATTTAATTAGCTGTAAGTTTTGTGATAATCTTTGATTTATGAAGGCACTTCGTATTGTAGATACGTGACAAAAATTGATGGTTA
>JAREIK010001889.1:0-35000 GCA_029783825.1 Sapria himalayana
ACACATATAAAAACTAAAATAATTGTCTTTGACTATATGTATAACTAAAAAAACATTATACATAACTATAAGTATAAATATATAAAATTATATGAAAAAATATATATACCTACATGTATAAATATAAGTATAACTATATGTGTAACTGTATGTATAACTACATGTAACTATATTTAAAATTACATGTATAACTACATACAACATTATGTTTAACTACATGTGTATAACTATATATTAATATTTGTATAACTATGTAACACTATATATAATTAAATATAACTATATTTGTAACTATGTATACATATATGTATACATATATGTAAATCTATATATTTGTTTATAACTTTATAAACATTTATGTATGACTACTTATAACTACTTGTATGAATATATCTATATATATAACTATATGTTTAGCTATATATAACTCTATTTTTAACAATATATTCTTTAGGTATAAGAACATATAACTATAAATAATTGTCTTTGACTACATGTATAACTATAAAAATATTATACATAACTATATTAAAAAAAAATAATTAACATATATTTAATATATATTTTTATATATTTGTATATAAAAATGTAGTTTACTGTATCTATACCTATAGATAACTATATGTATACATATATAAAAATATATGAAAAAATTTATATACATACATGTTTAAATATAAGTATAACTATATGTGTAACTATATGTATAACCATATGTAACTATATTTATAATTACATGTATAACAACATACAACATTATGTTTAATTACATGCTGTATAAGTAATTTATTTGTATATCCAAATGTTTTTTTTCTGTTTTAATATTTTTATGTAAGTGCAGGAAATGAAATATTAAGAGGCCTGAGATGTAGCAATAGCACAATAATGGAGGTCCTACTGTCTGATCAGTGGGCCAAAATTTTTGGAGTAGAGCCTGACTCGTCCCATGATCCGACCCACTCCGGTTAAATGAACTGAGAGAATTTTTAATATAAATTGTTTTGAAATTTTATTTTCAGGTGGATGTTTTTGGACCAGTGGAACTGGTCAACCTCTCTCTCTCTCTTCTCTCTACGTGATTTATCATGACTATTCTGTGTGCTGCATACTGTAAGACAATTTATATTGGTTTAATCAGTAACACATAAGCATTTTCTGGTGGATGTAGCTAGTCCTACTGAGCCACTAGCAAACCACGTTATTTTAGGTGTTTATTTCTCGTTTTTTTGATTCTGTCGTGGATGGTTACTGGATTGGATATATATATTGCTTATTTTCTGTTGCTTCTATATCTTAATCTCACTACCGTGGAAGCTCAATTGCCCAACACTACATGTGTATAACTATATATAAATATTTGTATAACTATGTAACACTATATATAATTAATTAAAACTATATTTGTAACTATGTATACATATATATATATATAATATATATATATATATATATATATATATGTAAATCTATATAATTTTTTATAACTTTGCATACATTTATGTATAATTACTTATAACTACTTGTATGAATATATCTATATACACCTATATGTTTAACTATATATAACTATATTTTTAATTATATTTACTATAGGTATAATAACATATAACTATAAATAATTGTATTTGACTACATGTATAACTAAAAAATATTATACATAACTATATTTAAAAATTTAATTAACAACATATATTTAATATGCATTTTTATATATTAGTATATAAAAATGTATTTTACTATATTTATACCTATATATAACTATATGTATACATATATAAAAATATATGAAAAAATATATATACCTAGATGTATAAATATAAGTATAACTATATGTGTAACTATATGTATAACTACATTTAACTATATTTAAAATTACATGTATAACTGCATACAACATTTTGTTTAACTACATGTGTATAACTATATATAAATATTTGTATAACTATGTAACACTTTATATAATTAAATATAACTATATTTGTAACTATGTATACATATATATAAATATATGTAAATCTATATATTTTTATAACATTGTATACATTTATGTATAACTACTTATAACTACTTGTATGTATAACTACTTATACCTACTTGTATGTATATATCTATATATAACTATATGTTTAACTATATATAACTCTATTTTAACTATATAAACTATTAGGTATAAGAACATATAACTATAAATAATTGTCTTTGACTACATGTATAAATATAAAAATATTATACATAACTATATTTAAATATATAATTAAGAACATATATTTATTATACATTTTTATATATTAGTATAAAAAATGTATTTTACTATATCTATACCTATTGATAACTATATGCATACATATATAAAATTATATGAAAAAATATAAATACCTACATGTTAAATATAAGTATAGCTATATGTGTAACTATTTGAATAACCACATGTAACTATATTTATAATTACATGTATAATAACATACAACATTATGTTTAACTACATGTCTATAACTATATATAAATATTTGTATAACTCTGTAACACTCTATATAATTAAATAAAACTATATTTGTAACTATGTATACATATATATATATAAATATATGTAAATCTTTATTTTTTTATAACTTTGTATACATTTATGTATAACTACTTATAACTACTTGTATGAATATATCTATATACAACTATATATTTAACTATATATAACTATATTTTTAATTATATATACCATAGGTATAAGAACATATAACTATAAATAATTATCTTTAGATACATGTATAACTATAAAAATATTATACATAACTATATTTAAAAATATAATTAACAACATATATTTAATATACATATTTATATATTCATATATAAAGATGTATTTTACAATATCGATACCTATATATAACTATCTGTATACACATATAAAATTATATGAAAAAATATATATACCTACATGTATAAATATAAGTATAACTATATGTGTAACTATATTTATAACCACATGTAACTATATTTATAATTAGATGTATAATAACTTACAATATTATGTTTAACTACATGTGTATAACTATATATAAATATTTGTATAACTATGTAACACTCCATATAATTAAATATAACTATATTTGTAACTATGCATACATATATATAAATATATGTCAATTTATATATTTGTTTATAACATTGTATATATTTATGTATAACTACTTATAACTACTTGTATGAATATATCTATATATAACTATATGTTTAACTATATATAACTCTATTTTAACTATATATACTATTGGTATAAGAACATATAACTATAAATAATTGACTTTGACTATATGTATAACTATAAAAACTTTATACATAACTATATTTAAATATATACTTAAGAACATATATTTATGATACATTTTCATATATTAGTATATAAAATGAATTTTACTATATCTATACCTATAGATAACTATATGTATACGTTTAAAAGTATATGAAAAAAATATATATACCTACATGTTAAATATAAGTATAACTATTTGTGTAACTATTTGAATAATCACATGTAACTATATTTATAATTACATGTATAACGAAATACAACATTATGTTTAACTACATGTCTATAACTATATATAAATATTTGTATAACTATGTAACACTCTATATAATTAAATAAAACTATATTTGTAACTATGTGTACATATATATATATATGTGTGTAATTCTATATATTTGTTTATAATTTTGCAAATATTTATGTTTAACTAATTATAACTACTTGTATTAATATATCTATATACAACTATATGTTTAACTATATATAACTCTATTTTTAATTATATATACTATAGGTATAAAATCATATAACAATAAATAATTGACTTTGACTACATGTATAACTATAAAAATATTATACATAACTATATTTAAAAATATAATTAACAACATATATTTAATTACATTTTTATATATTAGTATTTAAAAATGTATTTTACTATATCTATACCTATAGATTACTATATGTATAAATATATAAAATTATATGAACGAATAAATATACCTACATGTATAAATATAAGTATAACTATATGTGTAACTACATGTATAACCACATGTAACTATATTTATAATTTCATGTATAACAACATACGACATTATGTTTAACTATATGTGTATATCTATTTATAATTATTTGTATAACTATATAAAACTCTATATAATTAAATATAACTAAATGTGGCATTATTTCTTATCCTAACAATATTTTTGTAGCTCGTGGAGCTTGAACTTTCAACCTCCAAGGAGGCTCACTTTTATCTCAATATTCAATGTATCGATCCTTTTGTATTTGATGTGTCGATATATATATACATATTTAATTGATGTTTATAATATATATATATATATATATATATATATATATATATATATATATATATATATAATTATTTATTTATTTATTTACATAGTTATATATATATATATATATATATATATATTGTTTTTTGTGTTTAGGTATATATATTTTATTGAACACATGGAATAATCTTAAAAAATATCGGTTAATATTCAATCTCATTTAAATTCATTGAAAAAAAATGGAGACATCAATATTAACAAACAAATCAAGCATCATTGAACTTCATTGAATTTTAATTTTACCCATTTATTCATATTAAAAATTTGTTACATTTTAAATAAATGTTTATTAAATAAAATTAAATATAAATCATAAATATATATGGAATACATTTGTATATCTTTAGAATGCATCAAAACACTTTGTTTTTGTTATTCTAATTGAATTTTGAGTATTAATACATATTATTACTAATAAATGAGAGTTGTTAAAATATTATCATTTGCTTATTTAAATAATATTGTAAAGCATTGGAATACAACAAAAATATTATTTTATCATTTTTATTTTATTGTCTCAAATTAAAATTAATTAACATTAAACATTTTTATTGCGATTGTCCACAAGACCATTGCATTTGCTAAGGGCATGTTTTGATTTTGTTGTTTGTTATTACAAAATTCTTCTTTTAGCTTAACTATTACCATATATTGTATTTTCCATTGAAATTATATAATAGATATTTATGTCAAAATAATATTGTGTAAAGTGAAGTTATTATCACAATAATATAAATGACCAAAGATCCTCCTCATGCACACAATATTAATCTGGATGTTCGTAGTAAATCATTACAAGTTTTAAAATCATTAATTACTAGTATATAAGTGATGGTCATATCTTTAATTTTGTGAAATTAATAATTTCCCATTTTTCGTATTGATTAGGTATTAATTGAGGTGTATGTAAGTTTTCTTAACCAAACTATCGTTTGATTGTAGCTTTCCAAAAATAATTATAGTGTTAATGTCTATAATTATTTGTATCTCTAATTTGTTTAAATTTGTAAGGCTAGAAATCTATAATTGTAGCTTGCTTCACATCTATGTTTTCTAGTTGAATATTTTGTATGATATGTTTTCAATTCCAAATATGTTTTCATTCATGTCTGAATTCTTAATTAATTCATTTGCCAAGAGTTCTTGGAATTGAATCTCCATTCCATTATTTTATTCTTTTTTTTTATTTTAAAATTAAAAGATTGAGTTGAATCATAATAAAAATTGTGCTATTTGATCTTCATTGAGGAGTGAGAAGCTTACTCCTTCAAATTTTCAATTTATTTCTTTTTGCTTTCCTTTCTTGTCCATTCACATATTTTACTCCATTCATCTAGTAATAGCATGATAAATATTAATCTTTACCATGCTAAAAATGCTTTATTTATTAAAGCAGATTCTGCAAATGTATTACCTCGATATTTACAATATCTAATATTTAAATATTCATTTGTAAGTAATTTTATTTAATTATTAGTATATTTTAAAGTAATTATATGTTTTAATCAAAATAATAATTGAGCATTATTCTTTGCAAATAAAATAGGCAAAATGTGTTCGGATCATCAGTGGATGTACAAAAAGTTTATGATTGGAATTTTGAATCAATTTTTTTTTAGGATTCTTGAAACTTTCATCAACTTTGTGGGTAGTCAATCAAGATGGATGAATGGAGAAAAAATTAAGTGTCCATGTAAGAACCACAAGTGTCAGAATATCTGATTTCGTGATGTAAACACTCTAAGATATCATTTGGCTAAATATGGCTTTGTACCAAATTATTTTGTTTGGATTTATTATAGGGAAAGTACAATCGCTCTAATCATTGATCAAAATTAGGGTACTGAATTATTTTCATGTGGTGAAGAAGCATCATACACATACCATAGAATGGTCATGGAAGCTACTTGTGCTCACTTCAATTTGGATTACATGGATGAACCACCAAAACCTGAAGCTTAGAAATTTTATTAAATACTTAAAGCTATAGATAATGAGTTGTGGCATGGCTATAAAATACATTCGCAATTGTCACTTGTGATTCGACTTATGAGCATGAAATTACAAAATCATATGTCTAAGAAATTATTTTATCAGGTGTCATAACTAATGAAGTAGATTGTTTTGGAATATAATTTGGCCACTAAGAACTTTTACAACACTAAGAAGTTATTACGATGTATGAGTCTACTAGTATAAAAAATTGATTGTTGTTTCAATGGATGTATGTATAAATTGGGGTGATCTAAGAAATGTTATTAGCTTTAAGTTTTGTGATCATATTTGGTTTAAGAAGGTACCTTGTGTTATAGATATGTGACAAAAGGTGAAAGTTGCATTTAAGAAGATGTATTACTTTCGTTTAATTTTTCGATTATAGAGACTATATGCATCAAATGCTAAAGAAAATAATATGGGTGACATTCTAAACATGAGATTGAAGAAGGGGTGATGTTTTTTCCATTAGATTCACTTTCTTGAAAGTATTCTAGTAATATACATCAAGATTTTGTTGCTGAAAGTCAAAATGTGAGATTAGGTCTCTGCACTGATTGATTTCAGCCATTTGGCCAATCTGGACAATAGTATTCAACATTGCCAGTGATAGTGACACTTTATAATTTATATCCGTGGTTGTGTATGAAGGAGCAATATATGTTTTTGATAATATTGGTTCAAGGACCAAAAAATCTGAAATACATGCTAGATATTTTCTTATAGCTTCTTATAGTAGTGTTAAATTATTTGTGGGATGTTGGCGTAAATACAAATGAAATCTCAAAGAATAAAAATTTTATTATGCCGGCAGCCCTTATGAGGACAGTAAGTGACTTTCCATCATATTAAATGTTGTCTGGTTGAAGTATTGAAAGACAATTTGCATGCCCGTATTGCATGAAAATGTCCGATGCATTTACTCTCAAATTCAGTGGTAAATAGTTATGGCTTGATAATCATCATAATTTTCTTCCTATGAATTATTCATTCCCAGAAATAGAAATGCATTTTGAAAAAATACATTAGTGATAACAGTTGCACAAGCTATTCATTCTGAAGATGATATTTTGGTAAAGATTCATAGTATACGTATGAAGAAGCTAACAAAAAAATAGCTATTGTAACTAATGGACCAAAATGCAAAATATTTGGATGGAGGAAATGCGATATATTTTGGGACTTGCCCTAATGGAAGTCCAATTTAATTCGTAATAACTTGGATGTAATGCGTATTTAAAAAATATGTTTGACAATATTTTTAACATTATCCTTAATGTAGATGGAAAAACAAAAGATACTTTAAAATCAAGACGAAAGCTGAATTATTAATGTCAACATCCTGATTTAAACTGAATGAGGCAACAGTAAAATTTTTTAAAGCTTGTTATACCCTTGATAATAGGCAAGAAAGATATTATGTGAATGCCTTAAAATTTTGAAATTTTATGATGGATATGTGTCAAATATGGGTAGATGTGAGGATATGAAGAATCTTAAGTAATTTGGAATGAAAAGCCACAACTATCATGTATTTATGCAAAGATTAAGAACAATTGTATTCCGTGATTCACTTGCCCTTTGTGTTCGGAAGGTCCTTACAAAATTTAGTTTGTTCTTCAAATAGCTTACTACAACCACAATCAAAATAGATAACATGGTGAGGCTGGAGAATGGCATACCACTTATTCTTTATAAGCTTGAACAAATATTCCCACAGAGCTTCTTTTACTCAGTGAATCATTTTCCGATTCATTTGGCATATGAAGTCAGGATAGCAGAGCTAGTACAATACAGGTGGATTCATCCTTTTAAAAGGTAAATACATATAAGTAGTCGTGTTTTATTATTTCAAATATAAAGTAATATTATAATTTAATATAATTGAAACCTACCATTTTTATTGTAGGCATCTTCATATGTTGAAATTGAATGTTAGAAACAAGGAAAAAGTTGAAAGTTTAATTTGCAATGCATATTTAGTAGAATAAGCATCATCTTTTTGTTCTTATTATTTTGAGGATCATGTCATTACAAAGAATAGAAATATGTCTCGAATTGATGAAGGGCATGTCCTACTAGAAGATGATTCTGTGGACAAGTTATCTATCTTCAAGCATTCTGGTTGGAAGAGCAAAAAAAATATGTATGACAAATGAAGAGTACAAAGCAACCCAGAGCTACGTGTTACTTAATTGTTAGAAGGTTGCACCATATATTGAGTATCTATACCCAAAATGGTTGTAAGTTTAATCATAGTTAAAATTTATTTACATTTTTCTTCCTCTGTTTATATTTGTGTAGTATTTATGTTGAGCAATTAAAAAAATGCAGCCAACAATTTCCAGCCATGAAGACAATTATATGCTAGAAATAGAATTTTTGAATTGGTTCAAAAACAATGTGAGAATTATTAAGTTTAAATTTTTGAATTATTTAATTTATTAGTATATTTTAGTTTTTAACATCATTTGTATAATTTATGCAACATGCAAATGATCCTTCAAATAGAAATTCTAATATTTTCATTCAGAATCTAAGTAAATGCCTATTTAGATATGTGACAACCAATCCTAGTTATTTTGTTAATGGACATAAATTTCCACAATTATGCACGGTTCTTCTAAAGCAACAATGAATAGTGGTGTATGTATTAAAGGATCAATTTATAGTGCTGATGAGATTGATTATCATGGTCAACTCACATAAGTTATTGAGTTGGAATATTCTAGAGTTGAAAATAATAAAATTATATTATTAAAATGTGCGTGGTTTGATCCTACATGAAATATAGGCACAAAGATTCATTCGGATTATAAGCTAGTTGATTTTACCCATAAAAGTAGATATAATCGATATGTGCTATTTATTATGGTAGTTCAAGCCACTCAAGTATATTATAGTACATAAATATGTCTATCTCATGATAAGAAAGACTAGTGCGTGATTTGCAAAATTAAAGCTTGATCAAATTTTAAAGTGCCAATATTTAAAGAAAGAAGTGCAAGCATAGCTATTTCACTGGTATTCCAATAATATGACATTAATAATATTGTGCCTGTGCTTGTAGATAAAGATCCTATAAATTTATGTGACTAAAATAGTGGCCTAATAGAAATTGAAGATGAACAATTTCTATCTGAAGATGAGTTGGAACTTCCATTAGAATCAGACGAAATGACAGAAGATCCATTGGAGGATGACAGTGATGCCGATAATTAAATTGTTATGATTATTTTATAATATTATACTATCAAAGACTTTTTATATTTTTTGAAATCTATTGGTGTGTATTATTCTAAAATGCATGGTTGTTCATCATATCTCTATTATTTGTTCTATGTTTTAATTTTTTGTATAGTTGATGACACCTAAAGGACGTGGTCGTGGTGGAGGTGGATGTGGATGTAGAAATGGACGAAATTCATCTTGTATTTTACATCCTATTGCAAATTTAGTACCATCTCATACCTACAATATCCAGACTTCAACATCACAATCACCATCTTCATCTCCATCATCATCATCATCTTTGACACCTTTACCATAACTTTTATTAGATATAAGCCCACCACCCATTGTCCTTATTGCACACACTTTTGATCCATCATCAATTTCTACACCACCTTTTACACCGACAGTTCCCCCATTTACAATACCATCGACATCATAAAATGTTGTGCCTTCCTCTGCATTCAGTATAAAGTTGGTAATTGAGATTGTTGATGGGAGGTATAAGAAATAAGTAAATATTAGCTGAATAAAAAAGTATGATGTTTCTTTTAGTAGTTTTTTATATATAGTATTGATTGCATGTTTCAATGTTATTTATTTATTTGTATAGTTTTATTCCACCTCACAAGTGTTCGGTTATAATTACAAATTCTTTCCATAAAATGATCGATTCTAAAGCATTCTCATGAAAGAAAATTTTGGAATCGATAAAAGAGTCTAATTTTAATGACTTTCATGTAAAAACAATGAAATAAAAGCATTTGAAATTATTTACATAATTAGTTAACTAATATATTGGTTATTATTCAAGCGGTAAATAATAATGTCATTATTATTAATAATTTTTTTTTTGTGATTTTCCTATATATAGAATCATTGTCACCATCCCCATTAATCCCAATCCTTTTCTTAACAACTTGACTGGGAAGTTGATCATTGTAAAACTCAAGTGGGGAATGGAATACAAAGGTGAGCTACTTTGTGTTCTTTTCCTGTGCATTATAGTTTTTTTCTCATTTTTTTCTTTGGTTTTTTTAGGTTTCCTTGCATTGGTGGATTCTTATATGAACCTACAGGTGTGAAAAAATTCAATACCATGCAGCATGTTATCATTTCAAGTTCCATTTTCTTTTTGTTTGACACTTTTTAACTTTCTTATAATTAACCTTGGACTAATGCATGAAGCTGGGAAACATAGAAGAATATGTTGATGGGCATTTCACTAGAAATCTTGGAGAAATCTTGATTCTGAATTTAAAAATAAGCTTATGTTTATCTCATTGTGTAAAATTTCTAGCAAATGGCAGTTGGTGTTGTATGCTCTAGTCTATCTGATTATCAGGGACAATGTGTTGTGATTTTTATTGGTTTGTAAATGTAGTATGTTATGGTCCATATGCAGGTGTAACAATATTCTCTATCTACATGGAGTACCAGAGGAGAAAGAACTAGAAGATGCTTACCATGCCTGAAGGACCTATATGTGTGTTTTTAAGTCCTAAAATATTTCCTTCTATTGTCTTTGATGGTATGTGTATTTGCATGAAAGTACATGTGTCTGTGTTTAGACACACACACACAAGCACACACATACATGAACAAGTATACATACATGCAATTGATTGCAATGTTAAAAAAAGTGATGTTGGAAGTGCAGCTAGATAAAAAAGAGAAATTGTAGATAGAAGGAAGGAGTTGGAGGGGGAGAGGAAATGTAAACTATAACTAAAGGAAGCAATGCAAATGACCATGGAGGCACATACTTAGGTGCTAGAGTAGTATGCATATTTTAAGGAGCTGGGGAAAAGAAAGCAACATTAATTTCATGGACAGATTATACTATATGCACTGTCATTAGATACATTGATGAAGAATAAGATGTAATCAAGTTTTGTTATATTTTTGTTTCAACAATGTAACATATTGTATCAGAATATTTTATTAACTGATTTTATTTTTTATTAATTATATATATTGGTTTATAGTTTATATTTTAATTAAATTTAATATAAAAATTAAAAAATATGTAATTAAATTTTATGTAAAAAATTAAAAATGTGAAAATAAATTTGGAATGAAAATAGCTAGGGATTTTCCCTCATAATTTAGTTACGAAAATTTTCCCACTAATTTAGCTAGGGAATTTTCCCTCGCTAATTTTGTTTTAGAAATTTCCTTCGTTAATTTTGCTATGGAATATAGTACTCGTTAATTTTTACGAAAAGAATTTTCGATTAGGAAAGGTTCCATCATTAATCAATTATTATATTTACGTTAGGGATGGAAAACCCCCATTTTTCTAGGGAAATTTTCCTAGCTACCTGGGATTTTTCTTGTAGTGCATGATGTCAAACTCACATTGACTATTAAGAAATCATAATTAAAAAAAACTAAGTTAAATTACTTCATTTGAAGAATTGAAAGATGAGGCAGATAAGTTCTTCGTGTTGTAGTTCAGCACTACCACATTCACAAAATGATGATCCATTGTTTCAACTAATAGATGTATGAATTCTAAAATCACAAGCTCATTCTGCAACATGTATGATTCTAGTCACTAATATCGTTGCTCATTTAATAGTAAAAAAAACAAAAAACAAAAAATCAAAACTAATTGATCCGGCTCAACTTAAAATACAACTTTGTAGATGCGATAGGAACTTACTTAATCGTTGTCAATGCCAACCAGGATAAATAAAGATGCATGGCACCGGTATATGATTTTGTAGTTATAATGCTCCACAAATGAGTACCACAAAGAGATTACAACACAAAAATAACTTCAAATAGTGGAACAATACCCATCACTGTGAAGAATCCACATCTATAAGAAATAAAATCAGAAAAGAAGTAAGAAGATGATTAAAAAATAATAATGACCCACTGCTCTATCTGCTTACGTCATTTCCAAATGATTTCACCTTATAGGGCATGCTGTTCTTCAATAGCTCACCATTCATAGATGAACTTCCATCATTATATGGTAGATAATAGTTATTAAATTCTTGAATTGAACATACATCATCATAAAAATATATCATACAGATAGAAGTCTGCATATCTTTTTAGTTTGTACAAATTATTAGGTGGTGATTAATAAAAAGTAAACCAAATTATTCTAATTCAACAATATTTTAAAATTAGTTTAGTTGATCGTGAGGATTGTATACAGCAAAAATAGATCCAGGTAGTGATTATCACTTATAGATAACATGAATAATGTTCCCCCCGCTACTAATATCTCTACTGGCAAGACATAGCTGAGCCTACAGATTCTACAGTAGGTTTTTCTACAAAAATTTTCTCCATTGAACCATTTTTTTCTAATATAGATGGACATAGAGTGAGCAGAAGTCTGACATATCTTTTTTTCCTAATTTACACACATTGAACTTGTCTGCCTTTGTGCACGAAAACTCATGTGAGGCAAGATAAATGTTATGCCTTGTCATTCTTGCATTCAAAATACTACATGCTGCTCCCCTATTCACATCCACTTATGATAAGATTTGCCAGCTCTAATTCCTTTTGTGCTTTCATTTCAATATCCTCATCTATAGTAGAAGGAACTCTTTCTAGTCAAAAAAGTAACAACAGTAACAATCATATTTGCATAATAGAATACAATGTTTTTTTTAATGGATTTGATGAAAAAGGATGTGTAGAAGAATTAAGAAATGGGAGTAGAGAAAAGAAGAGATGCCTAACAATAGATTAAGTGAAGCAATGAAGAAAAACTTTGAAGTGGAAAACAAGCTTGAACCATAGAGGAAAAAAAACTGGCTCATGAACTTGGCTTGCATCCAAGACAAATTGTTGCTTGGTGCTAAAACCACCATGCTAGGTAGAAAACCAAGCATTTCGAGAGAGATTACGGCCTTCTGAAAGCAAATAATGATTCACTGAAGCTCAATTATGAACCCCTTAAACATTATCATGAAGCATTTATAAAACAAATTAGGGAACTAAAGGCACATCTTAATGCCAAAAACATGGAGACTAGTAGGTTGTTTAGCAAGGGGGAGGGTCTTTTACAAGAAATAGACTAGAAGGAGTTTAAGAGTGGATTATTAGATAGTGATTCGAGTGCGATCCTTAAAGATGAAAATAGTTTGGATTCTGGGATTTCTTTCATCAGGTTGAAAAATTGTAGCAAATCACATATCAAATTATGATAGGCAAGCATGGAATCATGGATTAATACATACAGACATGGAATGGGGCTGAAGATTACGAAAGCACACATCCTCACCTCTGAATTAGTTGCTATCTACTTCAAACTGGAAGTTGTAACTTGCAATTCTCACGACCTAGTGCACAAAAAAAAATCTTAGGCGTGTTTTAGGTTTTTATGCTCATGACCTAGTGCATAAAAAAAATACTAGATGAGTTGTAGGTTTTTATGCTCATCACCTGCTCACGACACTATGTTCATCATAGTTCCTCTTTCGAAAGGAACTGTGATGAATAGTGAACACATGCGACTTTTAAGATTTTATTTATAATTTTTATGAATATAATAAGAAATAAATTTATAGGCATAAAATTTTATATTATTTGATATATTTTAAAATTTATAAAAATCCTAAATTAATTTATAATGAGAAGATCATAAAAATAAATATTTATTATTTTAATAAAAATATAATATAAAAATCTAATAATCAAAATCTTATGCAATGCTTTAATTATTAAAAATTTTAGTATGTGCAAAAATAAAACATGTATTCAAATAAACTAAGGTCAATTTGATAGAACTTTTCAAATGTGTTAATAAGGCAAAAAATTATTTTAAGTATTTTTAGGACAAAAAAAATATCATTAGTAATATTTAAAAAAATTTGAAACTCTAAAAAACACTTGAAGTGTTCTTTTAATAAACACTTGTAGATTTTTTTTATAACACTTGAAGTGTTATTTTAAAAATTCAAATTTTTTTGTAAATATTTTTAAAAGATTCATATAATCATAAAAATAGTTTTATTACAGTTTTATTAATATAAATATATTCATTATTTTAGATTTTTTATAAGTATTTTTTTATAATCATACAAATAATAATTTTAAGCTTTTATTAATACAGATGTTTATGTATATTCATTTATTTATTCAAAAAATTTTAAAATTGTTTATAATTATAGAATTAATTATTTAATGTTTTTATTAATACAAATATTTAAATTTATTTTTTAATTAAATCAAATATTATATTGTAAATATTTTTAATATTTTATAATTCTATATATAGTTAAGTTAGGCTTTATTAAAATAAATTTTTATTTGTATTTATATATTATTGTTATTATATATTTATAATATCCTATTTTTATTATTATATGAGAAGGCATCTTTCAAGGAACCCTAATCTATAGACCATGACAAACCTTTAATATAAAAAATTATATCAAATATTAAAACAAATAATATAAAAAACGAAAATAATTCAGAATAGATTAATGATAGAAATAATCCTTAGATAAATAGCTAGGGAAAATTTCAAGTTAAATATATATATTTTGTAAAAATTATTAATTAAGGATTAACCGCTGCATTTAATATATAATTGTAAAAAAATTTATAGAGAATGATTTAGCGAGTGTTTTTTTCTCGAGTTAAGTAGCTAGAAAAAATCCATATCTAAAGTCATTGCTAAATTTTCTGCCATTCTTTGTGGCAAATTCTGCGACAATAATAGCTAGGGAAATTTTTCAATCGAAAATTTTTGTCTCTAATTTGTCACAAATCCATTACAAATTTATTAATCAATGTAAAATCAAACAACTCTCGCTATTCCCTAGCTAATCCCTTGCAAATTAGCAAGGGAATATATTCCTAGCAAAATATTAGTAGGTAATTTTTATAGATAGATAAATATAGATATAGACAGATAGATAAATATGAATATAGAGTGATAGATAGATAGATAGATTTATAGATGTATAGAAAGATAGATATATATAAAGATAAATAGATAAATAGATAGACAAATAGTCATATAGACTAATAGATAGAAAGAAGGATGGACATATAGGTATATAGGTAAGTAGATTAATAGACAAATAGATAGATAGATAAATAAATAAACATAAAGGTAGATAAACGGAATGAATTATAGACAGATAGACAGATAGAAATATAGATAGATAGACAGACAGATAGATAGACAAATAGATAAATAGTCAGATAGAAAGATTTGTAGATAGAAAGATAGATAAATTGATAGAAAGATAGATAAATAGATGGATAGATAAATAGGTAGATAGATAGATAAATAGGTAGATAGATAGATAGATAGATAAATATTTAATAGAAAGATATATATATATATATAGACATATAAATATATAGAAAGATAGATAGATTGACAGATTGACATATAGATAGACAAATAGACCGATTGAAAAATGGATAAATAGATAGATTAATTAATGATTAGATAGCCAAATAGACAGATATATATATATATATATATACAGTAATATAGATAGTTTGACAGATAGTTAGATAGAGAGATTAGTAGATATTAAGATAGACCAATTGATAGAAAGATAGATAGATATATAGATTATAGACACATATATAGGTAGACATGTAGATAGACAGAATATATAGATATTTAATAGATAAATAGAAAGATAAATAGTTAGATAGCTAAATAGATAGATAGACATATAGACATATAAAAAGAAAGATACATTAATATATTTATAGATAGACAAATCAACAGATAAATAGAATTGATAGTTGGATAGGTAGACAGATTGATAGATGGTGAGATAGACAAATAGAAAAAATAGATAGATAGATAAATAACTAGAAAGACAAATAGACAGACAGACAGATAGATAGATAGATAGATAGACATATAGACAAATGATCGTAGAATGATAGATAGATATACAAATAACAGATAGATAAATAGAAAGATAGATAGACAGATAGAGAGAGATAGACAAATAGATATATTAACAGAAAGATAGATTGACATATAAAGAAATTGACATATAGATTGATATACAGATAGACAAATAGACAGATAGACATATAGTCAGTTAGATAGGTATACATGTAGACAAGTTGATAGACAAATAAATAGATAGATATATAAAGAAATAGTTAGATAGATAGATAAATGGATATATAGAAAGATAGATGATTGACTAAGACACATATATATAGACTAATATACAAATAGATAGATAGAGATATAGGCAAAATGATAGATAGACAGATATATACATAGATAGATATATAGATAGACTAATTGAAAGAGAGACAGATAGACAAATATACAAAAAGATAGCCAGATAGATAGACAGATAGAGATATAAACAAATAAATAAATAGATAGATTGAAAGATAGATAGATTGACTAATTTAAAGATAGATAGATAGACATAAAGAAAGATAGACAATATATAGATAGATAGATAAAAAATAGATAGGTAGACAAATAGAAAGATAAGAAGATAA
Source organism: Sapria himalayana (assembly GCA_029783825.1). Classification (NCBI taxonomy): domain Eukaryota; kingdom Viridiplantae; phylum Streptophyta; class Magnoliopsida; order Malpighiales; family Rafflesiaceae; genus Sapria; species Sapria himalayana. Next base: position 17,089 of record JAREIK010001889.1, read on the forward strand.
ATAAATAAATAGATACACAAATAGACAATTAGACAGATATAAAGATAGATAAAAAGATAGATAGATAGATAGGAAGAGAGATAGATAAAAAGATATAGAGATATATAGAAAGATAGTTAGAGAGATAGATTGATAGATTAACAGATTGAAAGATAGATAGACAGAAAGATATAAAGATAGATAGACAAATAGATAGATAGACAGATAGACATATATATAAATTGATAGATAGATTGCTAGATATAAATTAGATAGATAGACATATAGATTGATACAAGTTTGAGAGATAGAAAGATAGATAAATAGACAGATAGTCCGATAGATAGATAGAAAGATAGATAGATATACATATAGATAAATAGACAAATAGCCAGATTTACTGAAAGACTAATAGACATATAGATAGATATATCGAAAGAAAGATATATTGTTAGACTGAAAGATAATTAGATAGAAAGATAGATATAAAGATAGATAGAAAGACACGTAGATAGATAGACAAATAGTTAGATAGATAGAAAGACAAATATACATATTGACTAATAGATAGATAAATAGATAGGTAGATAGATAGGTAGATTGACATATAGATAGTGGGATAGATAAATTGATTGATAGACAAATAGATTAAAACATAGACATATAGACAGAAAGATAAATAGACAAATAGATAGATACATTGGTATACAGGTAGATAGGTAGCTATGTCGATAGGTATACAGATAGAGACACATATAGATACATAGATAGATATACACATAGATATATAAATAGATAGACATATAGGTAAATAGGTAGATAGAAAAATAGATGGACATACAGATAGAGAGATAGATAGGCAAGTAGATAGAAAGATTAATAGATATATAGATAGATAGAATTATAAAAATATAGATAGATAGAAAAAAACATATAGACAAATTGTCAGATAGAAGGATAGACAAGTAGACAAATAAAAAGAAAGATATATAGACAAATATACAAAAAGATAGATATATAGATTAACAAATAGATAGATAAATAGATATATAGATAGATAGATAGATTGATTGATTGATAAATTGATAGATAGAAAATAGATAGATAGATAGACATATAGATAGAAAAATAGACAGATAGATATTAAAGATAGATAGATATATAGAGAGATAGATAGATAGACCGTTAGTTAGACAGATAAAATGATAACCACATAGACAGATAGACTAATAGACTGAAAGATAGATAAATAGAAATTAAGATAGATAGACAGATATATTAATTGATTGCTTGAATAATAGACAAATAGATAGATAAAAACACATATAAACTAATAGACAGATAGACAGATAGACAAATATACAATTAGAAATATCGATACATTGATAGACAAATAGAAATGATTATAATTAAAAATATAGATAGTTAAATATATAGACAGATAGATAGATAAATATATAGGCAGACTGATAGACATATAGATAGATAGATACATAGACAAATAGATAGATTAATAAATATTGAAAAATGGATAGATAGATAGATTAATAGATGATTAGATAGACAAATAGACAACTAGACAAATAGAAATAAAGATAGAAAGATAGATAGTTTGACTGATAGTTAGATAGAGAGATTAGTAGATATTAACATAGACAAATTGATAGAAAGATAGATAGATAGATTATAAATACATATATTGGTAGACATATAGATAGACATAATAAATAGATGATTAATAAATTGAAAGATAGATAGTTAGAAAGATAGAAAGATAGACATATAGAAAGATATATACATTGATAGATATATAGATAGACAGATAGACATATTTGAAAGATGGATAGATAGACAGATTGATAGAAAAAGAGAGAGACAAATAGACAAATAAAAAAATAAACAGATAGATAGAAAGAAAAATAGACAGATAGAGAAACAGACATATAGACAAATGATAGTAGAGAGATAGATAGATAGACAAATAATAGATAAAAAAATAGAAAGATAGATATATAGAAAGATAAATTGATAGATAGATAGATAGATAAAAGAGATAGAGAGATAGCCAGTTAGACATATTGACAGAAAGATAGATTGACATATAAAAAAATTGACAGATAGATATATAGCTAGATACACATATTGACAGATAGACATATAATTAGTTAGACAAGTAAACATGTAAACAAGTAGTCAGACAAATAAATAGATAGATAAAGAAATAAATAATTAGATAGATAGATAGATAGACAAATAGATATATAGAAAGATAGATAGCTAGAATGAGACACAGATAGATAGATAGATATACATATAGATAGAGAGATAGACAAATAGATAGATGGAGAGATAAACAAAATGATAGATAGATAGATATATTGATATATATATATAAACTATGATTGAAAGAGAAATAGATAGACAACTATACAAAAAGATAGCTAGATAGATAACAGATAGAAATATAAACAAATATATAGATAGATAGACAGATAGATAGACTGAAAGATAGATAAATTGACTAATTTACAGATAGTAGATAGACTTATAGAAAGATAGATAGATAGAGATATATATATATATATATTGATAGACAATGGATAGATATATAGATAGAAAGATAAAAATATAGATAGATAAACAGATATACAAATAGACAGTTAGACAGATATAAAGATATATATAGAGATGCATAGATATATAAAAAGAGAGATAGAGAGATAGAGAGATAGAGAGATATACAGATAGTCGGATAGTTACAAAGATAGATTGATAGATAGACAGATTGAAAGATAGATAGACAGACAGAAAGATATAAAGGTAGATAGGCATATAGATAGACAGATAAACATATATACAAATAGATAGATAGACATATAGATTGATAGAATTTAGAGAGATAAAAAGATAAATAAATAGACACATAGTCAAATAGATAGATATACATATAGATAGATAGACAGATAGACAGATATACTAATAGATTGATAAACATATAGATAGATATATCGAAAGAAATATATATAGATAGACAGAAAGATAATTAGATAGAAAGATAGATATATAGATAGATAGAAAGACACATAGATAGATAGATAGAAAGACAAATAAACATATTGACTTATAGATAGATAGACAAAAAGTTAGATAGAAAGACAAATAAACATATTGACTGATAGATAGATAAACAGATAGGCAGATAGATTGATAGATAGATTGAAACATAGACAGATAGATAGATAGATAAATAGACAAACATATAGATACATAGATAGATACATAGTTATACAGGTAGATAGGTAGATATGTAGATAGGTAGACTGATAGATAAATAGATAGATGCATATATATATAAATAGATAGATAGATAAATTGATAGACATATAGATAAATAGATAGATAGACAAATATATAGACATATTGATAGATAGATAGATAGATAGATAGACAAGTAGATAGAAAGATTAATAGATATATAGATAGATAGAATGAAAGAATTATAGATAGATAGAAAAAAATCATATATACAAAGAGTCAGATAGAAGGATAGACAGGTAGACAAATAGAAAGAAAGACATATAGACAAATATACAAATAGATATATAGATAGTTTGAAAAATAGATAGATAAATAAATAAATAAATAAATAAATATATATATATATATATATATATATATATATATATATATATAGATTGATGGAATGAGAGATAGATAGATAGACATATAGATAGATAAATAGATATTAAAGATAGATAGATATATAGAAAGACATATAGACAAACAATTAGATAGACAGATAAAATGATAACCAGATATATAGATATACTAATAGACTAATAGACTGATAGATATATAGATAGATATAAAATATTAAGATAGATAGATAGATAAATTAATACACAGATAGATAAATAAATAGACATATAACTAATAGACAGATAGACAGATATACAGATTTACAATTAGAAATATCAATACATTGATAGACAAATAAATATGATTATAATTAAATATATAGATAGTTAAATATATTATCTAATAGATAGATAAATAGATAGATACATAGAAAGACTGGTAGACATATAGATAGATACATAGATAGGTAGACAGATAGATAGAGAGATAGAGAGATAGATAGATAATTGGAAAGACACAATTATAGAAAGATTGTTAGACATGTAGAGAGATAGAAAGATATATAGATAGCGAGATAGAGAAATAGATAGATAGATATATAGATAGATAGACAAAGAGAGAGAGATTGATAGATTGATAGATAAACAAATTTTTAGATAGCCATATATATAATCCTATATACATATAGATAGATAGACAGATAGACATAAAGACATATAAACAGATAGACATATAAACATATACACAAATAGATAGATAGATATTCTAACATATTGATAGATAGATAGACAAATAGATAGATAGATAGACAGACAAATAGATAGATAGATAGATAGACATAGAGACATATAGACATATAGACAAATATATTGATAGACAAAGAGATCAGATAGATATATAAATAAAAATATCGATAGATAAATAGATAAACAAATAGAATGATAGACAGATAGATTTATAGACATATAGACTTATATACAGATAGACAGATAGATAGATAGATAAATAGATAAATAGATAAATAGATAAGCAGATAGATAGATAGAAAAATATATAGATAGTCTGATAGACAGATACATAGATAGATAGACAAATAAATAGATAGACAATTTGATATATTGAAATGTTTAAAAATACATAGATAGACATATATAGATAGATAGATAGATAGACAGATAGACAAATATAGATAGATAGATAGACAAATAGATAGATAAACATATTGACAGATAAATAGATAGACATGTAGACATATAGATAGATAGAAAGATTGATGATTAGACAAATAGATAGATAAATATATTGACAGATAATAGATAGACAAATAAACAGATAAACAGAAAGCCATATATAAAGATAGATAGTTTGATAGATAGATTAATATATAGGCAAGTAGGTATATAGATAAATAGATAGATAGATAGACATATATATAATTGTACAATTAGATATATAAAAATAGTGATCGATAAACAACTAGAGAGATAGATAGATAAAAGATAAAAGGATAGACAGATAGACAAATAGACAGATAGATAGCGAGAGAGATAGAATGATTAACAAATAGAAAAATAGATAGATATACATATAGATAGATAGATAGACAAAATGACACATTAAAAGATAAGGAGATTGATAGATAGATAGATTGATTGATATATAGACAGGTAGATGGGTAGATAGGTAGACAAGTAGACAGGTAGATAAGTAGATAGGTAGATTAAAAAACAAATAGAGAGATAGATAGATAGATATATAGAATGATAGATAAATATATAGATAGAATGATAGATAGACAAATAGATAGATAAAAAGATAGATTGATATAAATTTAGATAGAAGAATTGATAAATAGGAAAATAGATAGATAGATAAATAGGTAGCTATACTGATATAATGATAGAATGAAAGATATATAGATAGATAAACAAAAAGATAGATAGAAAAAAAGATAGATAGAATGTTAGAAATATATATAGATAGATTGATAGATAGATATTTAGATTGATTGATAGTGAAATAGATAGATTGATAGATTGAAAGATTTAAATATTAATATGTCGATAGTTAAATATTTACGTAGACATATAGTCAGATAGACATATAGATAAATAGCTAGATTGATAGAAAGATCGATAGATTTATAGATTCATATATTGAGTGATTTATTTATAGATTGATAAATAAATATACAAATAGATAGATAGATAGATTGATTGATTGATCGATCGATCGATAGATATATAGATAACTAGATATAAAGATAATTAAATAAATATGTAGATAGATAGCTAGACAAATAAATAAAAAGACAAATAGATAGATAGACATACAGATAGTTTGATCGATAGAGATACATATAGAAAAATAGACAGATAGAAAGATAGATAGATATATAGATTGAAAGATTGATAAATAGGAAAATAGATAGAAAGATAAAAAGTTAGATAGACAGATATAATGATAGAATGAAATATAGTTAGATAGATAAACAAATAGATAGATAGACAAATCGATATATAGATAGATAGTTAGTTATATAGAAAGAAAGATATATAGATAGATAGATAAATAGATAGATTGATTGATAGTCAAATAGATAGATAGATAGATAGATTTACAAATTAATCGGTAGATAGTAAAAAAATTACATATATAGACAATCAAACAGACATATAGATAGATATCTAGATTGATAGATAGGTAGATATATAGATAGATAGATAGATACATATATTGATTGATTGATTTATCGATTGAAAGACAAATAGAAAGACAAACAGATAGATTGATAGATAGATACACAGATAGATAAATAAATAGATAGATAGCTAGATAACTAGACAAACAAATAGATAGATAGGTAGAGAGATATTACAATTACAATTAGAAAGATATACATATAGATAGACATATTACAATTAGAAAATAGATAGATATTACAATTAGAAAAACAAATAGATAGATAGACATACAGATAGTCTGATAGATAGATAGATAAATAGATAGATATAAAAATAGACAAAAAGATAGATATTACAATTAGAAAGATATACATATAGATAGATATACAGACAGACAGACAGATAGATAAATAGATAGATAGGTAGAAAGATAGACATGTAGATAGATAGATAGATAGATAGGTAGACATGTAGATAGGTTGATGGTTATGCAAGTAGATAGGTAGACAGGTAGAAAGGTAGAAAAGTACACAGGTAGACAGGTAGATAGGTAGATAGGTATACACATAGATAGGTAGACTGGTAGACATGTTGATAACTTGACAAATAGACAAGTATATAAGTATAAAGGTAAACAGATATATAGGTAGACAAGTTGACAGTTACACATATAGGTTGGTAAAGATGTAGATAAGTATACATCTACATAGATAGAAAGTAGATAGGTAGATGGGTAGACACGTATATATGTGGACAGGTTGATAGGTAGACATATAGACAGGTAGACTCATAGACAGATTGACTGATAGATAGATATAATATAGATTGAAAGATAGACTAATAGATAGATAGACAGATAGATAGACAATTAGACAGATAGATAGATAGACAGATAGAGACATAGACTGATAGACTGATAGAAAGAAAGATATATAGATAGATGGTTAGATAGATATATAGATGAGTAGATAGGTAATTAGATAAATAAATAGATAGATATATATATATATATATATATATATATATATATATATATATATATATATATATATATATAGATTGATTGATAGATAAATAGATACAAGTTAGATAGATAGATAGAAAAATAGATAAATAGATAGATTGATTGATTAATATATAGAGAGTTAGATAGATAGATATACAGATAAACATATACACAGATAGATAATTAAGTAGATAGAAACATAATTAGATAGATAGATTGATTTATAGATAGATAAATAGATAAATATATATATTGATAAATAGTAATAGAGATATATAGATAGATGGTAGATATATGTATCGGATAATATTTATGTACATTTATATAGTGTACATTTATTAGATACATATCTAGATCAATATGTATACATATCTATCTACACCAAATACTTTATTAAGAATAAAAAGGTTACTAAACAATTCACGAGAGTTAGATCAAGATATGTAGGATTTGAATAACATAGGGTTGAGGAAAGTAATAGATATTGATGATGAGGTTGTGAATGCAACTATATCTAAGATTTGTTGATGGAATAAGAGAAGTATTTTCTAGGATTTGCCCTATTTGCATGAACACTTGCTCAGACACAATCTTGATGTTATGCATATCGAGAAGAATGTATTTGATAATATTTTCAATACAGTATTTAACATTCCAGGGAAAACTAAGGACACGTACAAGTCAAGAGATGATTTGAATAAATATTGTCATCGTGCTCAATTTGTACAAAATCTTGTCACTAGTAAATACCCTGATGTGCCATTTGTTGTGAATAAATCATAGAAGAAAGATGTGTTGTAGTGGGTAGATGTGAACAAACTCAAGATGTTTGGCATGAAGAATCATGATTGTCATGTATTCATGCAAAGGTTGTTACCAATTGCTCTTCGAGAATTCATGCCTAATAGAATATGTGAGTCGATAACTGAGATTTATTTATTCTTCAAGCAATTAACTTCTTCTTTAACTGATGAGGAATTCAGGGATCTGGATGAATAAATTTTTATTATCTTATGAAATCTTGAGAAAATATTTCCTCTAAGTTTTTTGACTCAATGGAACATCTTCCAGTGCACTTGGCTTATAAAGCTAGGATTACTGGTCCTATCCATTATCATTAGATGTATCCTCCAAAAAGGTAATATTAATTCACTCAACCAATTCTTCCCCCCCCCACACACACACACACAAATGACTTGTAATATTCAATAATCTTTTGATAGATACTTGAGGAAAATAAAACATACAAAATGAATAAGCCTCAGGTTGATGATTTTATATCAATAGGTTAAATTATGGATGAGGCTGCCAAATTAGCATCATTATATTTCAAAGAAGGAGATCCAATTCTTCCACTTAAGGAAAAGCAGAATGAGGTTTATCTTATTGACATTATGGATAATGATATGTTTGAAAATTTCAAGCCTTGGGTAAAGTAATTAGTGCTTAAGTAAAATGGTATCTACCAGACAATGAATATACCACAGCACTTTTATATGTCCTAATGAATTATTTAGAGGTTCAATTATTCATAAAGAAAGTATTACCTAAAAGTCAAATGAGATCTATTTACTATTTTAATTTATTATTACCTATCAAAGTATCAATTATTTTTAAATTCTTTTTTTTGTCAATTTGTTACAGATAAACATAAATAGTTTCTAAACATGAATGAATAAGCTATCAATGCTGTGACGAAGTAAGAATTTCCATCAAGATTTGAAAAATACGTATGTTTACTTAAAATGAAAATCACAAAATAATTATTTTGTTCTAATAAAAATTTATAATTGTAATCTCAACAATCCACTGATTTTCGATTGCAGGTTCATCATCATGAAAATAAAATTTTCAATCATTATCTTCGAAATATAGCACAAGATCCTCTAAGAGAGGTTAGAACTTAGAATGGTTACCGTGTGAATGGTTTTAAATTTCACACTAAATTGTATAGTAGTTATCAGGCAACAGACAATACGGGGGTATGCATTAAATGATCCGTATACAATGAAATTGAATATGACTATTACTCGACTCTGGTCAAAGTGATCGAGTTAGAATTTGAAGCCTTCCTGATTAAATTAACTGTATTATTTAAATGTGAATGATTTGATCCAACACCAAATTATAGTAGTGTTGTCCATCCTCGATATTAACTTGTTGATATGCATAATAAAAAATGATTCAATATGTATGAACCTTTTGTATTATTAGTACAAGCATCACAGGTTTATTATTGAGAATATCCGGGTCGGACCCATCCTAGAAAGGATTGGAAAGCTGTGTGCAATATAAAAGCAAGGGTTCAAATTGACATCCCCACATCACCACGAACTAATATCATAGAACTAGCTTTTCAATATGATTACAATGATGTTATAATCGAAGCTGTGGTGGGGGATGAAGACGTCATTTTAGTCACATCAACTAAGATGGATATAAGTGGGAATTTAGATGTTGATGAATATTTAATTGATAATGAGGAAGAAATGAGTGATGTATAGAAGTTTGAAAATGATGTTACTACATTTGAAGAGGGAGATGAATTAGATTTGGATGGTTCTGATGAGAATGAGTAGATAGTGAGTTTTATGTTATTTTAATCATTAATCATTTTTGTTTATGTTAATTACCTTATGTATTTTACTTGAAGCTTACTAATAAATAATGCGTTGTTTATTATTTTGAATAGATATGGCACATGGACGAGATAGTGGCAACACGTTGCAAGGTTATACCAGTTCTGGTATATGTAGCAAGGCATTAGGTATGCCCGAACCTAGTAGAAGGTCATGGGTGGATGAGATGCCAGAGTAGATAGAAAAGGTTGTGAATGTACCACAGTAGTAGCATCAGTAGATTGATCCACATAATGGTCCTGAGATTTTTATGAATGATCAAGAGACGTGGGAGGGAGAGGAGGGAGAGGATGAAGATGTTGGAGAGTCTTCCTCGGAGCACCCTACAGACGAGACTCTCCCTATTGCTTAGTTTGATCCGATAATTGATAATCCGTAAGATATAAAACTTAACTAATGATTTATTAATTTCTTAATTTATTTCTAACTTGCTATTAAATTTTAGGTTACCAGACAAAGTTAGAGTGTATGTTTCCATTTCTAGAATTTTGAGGACAATTTTCACGAAGTCCTTTAAACCTTATGAACATAATTGAAAGTCACTGACACATAGAGACCAATTAATAATTTAGAGAAAATTTAAGGTATATATTACTACCTAATATTTTTTACATATTTTATTTATTCTTCTGTTCACTGATTAAAAATCTTTTAATTATAATTGCAAAAAGTTTATAGGTGGACACAACCAAAGGAGGCGATCAAAAGTGTGTTCTACAAACATGCTGCCAATCGGTATAAAGATACCATGTACGAGGTCAAAAATAAATGGTTGAAGAAGAAATAACAAGATTTGAGTGTCCTAGATCATGTTTTCAAGGAGTGACAGAGAAGATGGGAAGATCTTGATAATTGGAAGAGGTTTGATAAACATAGCGGCAATCTTCGTTCATAGCGGGCTGGGGAGAGTAGTGGCATGTCAACATACACTTGTGGATATCTCTCTATGCATGAGCATGAATGAGCATTGATATTATTTATAATTTATACTTTTTATATTTATTACTTTATGAATTATGTTCAATTATGCTTAATTTTCATTTGTCATAAAAAATTTTTTTTCAATAGAATTAACGTATGTATTGTGCGTAATCAAAGACAAGCAAAGAGGTTAAGAAGCCCAGTGCTCCTCACTTATTCAAATACACACACATGAAGGCTCATGATGATCAGACATTTGTTGATCAGAGATCTCATAAAGTAAATGTAAGTTTCATTAAAAAAATATCTTCTCTCTTTTTTTTTGAATATAAATTTAAATACATATCGTAAATGTTTATTAGGCGAGATATGAGCAAATATTAGCTGCTATGACTCAATTGTATTCCAGTCTACTTAAGGTTCATGTGATGGTGCAACAGGTAGTTCTCATTCATTAGCTCCACCTATTGATACGAATCAGATTTGGTATGCGGCTGTTGATGGCAAGGAGAAGATGTCTGTCTGTGGCGTCAGTTCATCGACATCATCATTCTACTCGCATTGGCGACCAGATAATTTAGTTGCATTTTCAGGACCAGATTCGAATTTGTTCTTGATGATGGAGAAATTTCAAAATGTGATGCGAAATGATATACAGTATTAGTAGGCCGATACCGAGTGACGCATGATTGACTATGAGAATGATAGGGATGAGTTGCATCTGCATTTTGACTGGCTTACAAAGAAGTTTTAGGATGGAGAACTACAATTAAACCCTGAAGATCTACCTCGTATTATTCAGTGTTATGCTCTTGCTACAACATCTACTCCATCACCTACAACATCACCTACAGCAACCGCATCACGACTAGCAGTAGTAGACAGCTCAGCCCCAGTACTCGACATCTCACCATGCAGACCAAATATATCTCAGCATAATGATTATGAAACTAGGTCGGTAAATTATCAGAAATAGGTTTACCGACCAAAAAACAGCTAATTACGGACCAAATAATTGGTCGATAATTCAGTGAATTTTAGTAGAGATCACACATCTTAGTATTATTCTCGCTTAGATACCTTTAACTTTAAAATTCTTATATAATCCAATATATTAGAATTTATATAATCATACATTTAATTCATAGAGAATAAATACACATAAAAAAATATAGCTTACAATATACGCACATAATTCTCACTACAAATATGTTTTGTAATCCTCTATATAAGTTATCATAATCATTTTCTATATAAAAATATGAAAATGATTATGATAACTTACATACTTAAAAGCACTCATATAAACCATTAAATAATTATAAAAAATTGATAAATTATATAATAATTGAGAAATATTGTTAGTTTCTTAAATATTGGATCATTTAAATCTCATAATGATTATAGTTTGCATATGTGTTTCAAAAGTTAAATATAAAATTAGATCATTTAAATCTCAACAGATATCTTGAAGCATTTGGTGATTTCAGAATTTCCAAGACATACATAAAAGAATGTCTCACATCCTTTTTAAACTTATAAATTTCTGCAAAGGTCCCAAAAAATCTGTAGCATGTCCCCACAACCCAAAATTGTTATAATTTTTTGTGTTTTTCAGAAATATGTCAGCACCTTTTGTGCATTCATGATATGTTTCTTTTATTTTCAGATATTCTTTATGAAGTTCCATATGAAACACACCCATGGAATCCGCATATAAACCATTTATATTCTGAATTTGTATATTGAGGTTTTGAGCATTGCCAGAACCATGGGTCCCTCAATGTTAGTATGGAGCCACAAATGAAGAAAAGCATCATGAATGGTTCTCTCTAACATCCAGCATCCATTGCCAACAATTTTTTAGAAATGGAATTATGCGCCAAAAATTCATTGATTTAAGAAGCATATTAGCTCCTTGATAATCTCCTTTCAAAATTTATACGGCAATGCCCCATTGAAGAAAGTAATGTATCATCAAAAAATGAAAGAAATAGATGAGTTGATGATAAATAAAAATCTTTGGAACACATTGAAATGTAAATACATTGTTCGCCAAACAGCAACAACATTTCATGTTCTTAATTAAGCCTCTTAGAGTCCACGAGTCACCCATTATTGGTCCCCCACCACCTATCAAAGTAACAAACATTAACAAAGTAACAAAGAATATGAATATAATACTTACCCAAAATAAATCTTACAATATTTCACTCTCCCATATTGCTGGTTCAACTGAGTTTTACCCTCAGTAAAACATCGAGACTAAATCTCATCGTAGTGATGTAAATATGTCTAGGAGAACATAGTATCAAAAATAATAATGAAAATATAAAGTTTACCAAAGATATTGATTCCTTACCATCAGCTTGTTGAGGTATGTAAGTTCCATTCAAATATACTCAGCCCATAGATCTGAATTTGAGCAGATTCTTAAACCATTGTGCATAAGAACCCTAGCAGTTGTAGCATTTAAGTTATGATTAAATTCCCAAGTTGCAGCAAAAATCCTAACTTCAAGAACTTTTGGATGAAATCAAATTGCTTGAGCTAGTACCTACATGAATTAAAATAAATGGATTAACCTAAAGAAGTCTAGAGCTTGATCATAAAAGTAACCTAATATAGCTATATCCAATGATAATAATGTGTCTATGCTCAGAAATGTCAATATTTTATAGATTGATGCAACAGTAAGATATGCTTGCATGCTCTACAACTTGATTAATTCAAGTGAAATGGATCGAAGAATGATACAAGAGATAGGGATGCTGATAAAAACATGAACATGCGTGAGACTAAAATAATCAATATCATGATATGATATGGAATTGCAAATTTTTTGCATTAAAACCCTAAAAATTGATAAAAAAAAGAAGAACAATACCTTCTTCATCATCAATATTTTACACGAGACCTTGTTTGTGGTGTTCCTATAAGTCGGTGTTCATGCTTACCAAAGCGAAGATGGTTCAACGAGATGAAGATATATAGATTACGAAGAGGGTTCCATTTGGATGAAAAAACATGTGTGATTAATCATGGATTCATGGTATAAATAAAGTGCCTGATATACAGACGCATGAGTGGAAAAGTGAATGTTGGAGATGATATGGAAAAGCTATAGATTCCTGCAGCCAAGGATGGGATGCTGGTGTTCTAGTTCATGTCTTGACTATTCTACACTGTATGTTGTGTTTTTCTGAAATCACATTGGATTTCTAAAATGGCATCGAGTTTTTGAAATCACAACAGCAGTAACATTTCATATTTGGGTTTGTAAAAAAAATTAAATTTAGCTACAAATTACCAAGGGAAAATCCATCTCTAAAGTTGTTGCTAAATTTTCATATTATTTTATTTTAAAAAAACATATTATTTCATATAACCTTAATTAAATTGTATAAATATATAACCCTACAAAATTTATTATATTTCATATTTTTAATAATTTATGGATAAATCTATAATATTATTTTATAAATAAAAAAATAGTATGAAATTATAAAAAAGTATTTCATAAATAAACACACACACACACACACACACACCAATATATATATGGTTATACATTTTTAAAAATTTAATATATTTTTATGAATATAATATGAAATAAATTTTTAGAGATAAAAATTCATATTATTTGATATAATTTATAATTTATAAAAATCCTAAAATAACATAAAGTGATAAGATTATAAAAAAAAGATATATTTATTATTTTAGTATGAACGGAATATAAAAAGCTAATATTAAATATTTTACTCGAAGGTTTAACTCTTATAAATTTCAGTAGTGCAAAAATAAAACTTGAATTGAAATCAATGTAGGGTCAGATTGGTAGTGCTCTTCAAAAGTGTTTACTGGACTAATAATAATTTCAAGTGTTTTTAGGACAAAAAAATATAATTAGTAATATTTTTAAAAACTCTTTTGAAACCATAAAAAACATTCGAAGTATTCTTTTAATAAGCACCTCGAGAAATTTTTTTTATTAATCATCAAAATTTTTTAGATATAATATAGGTGTCAACTGGGCCAGGTGGCCAGGGCATGGCCCAAAGTCTGACGCAATTCAGTCATGCCTGGCTCGACATGGCACGTGGCAATGTCTTGCTCAGACCCATGCTGGGTTGACCCTCTGCATGAATCATGTCGTGCCATTCCTATGGATTTTGTCCCATGTGTCATGCCAAGCATGGCATGGGTGCCTAGAACTTGGGGATGGCAGTGGGGATGATGTGGTGACGCACAATGGGCAACGACTTGACATGCCCAATGGACGATGGTGATGTGGCGACATGCCCCTTTAAATCTTAATTTTTTTAAAAAAGACCCGCCCTGAGTCAAATCGACCCATCCAATCTAACCAACATGGTCTAAACCATTCTAACTTGGGTAGATTCTAAGCCACAGGTAGTGTCAGGTCCGAACCACCGTGTCATGCGTGCCATGACAGGAACATCAAGCCAGCCCAGAGCGGCCATAAAAAAATGGGAAGGGCCAGCCCAACCCTTTTGACATCTTTAAGATGTAATTAAAACATCTATTCATTTATACTTAAATATCAATTTATTTTATTTAAAATTTTTGAAAAATATGATTTTTTTTAAAATTCAAATAATTCAAATTTTTTGAAAATATATTTTTATTAAAGATTTATATAATCATAAAAGTAATTCTTTTAAGTTTTATTAATATAAATATTTATTTGTGTATTAATTAATTCACATTTTTTGTAAAATTTTTTATCATACAAATAATTATTTTAGGTTTTTATTAATACAAATATTTATGTATGTTCATTTATTACTGCAAATATTTTTAAAAAAATTTATAATTATAGAATTAATTATTTAATGTATATATTAATAAGTATATTTATATATCATAAATAAATAATTTAAATAATGTTTTGTATAATTTTTAAAAATTTTCTAAAAATAAAATTATTTATCTTAGTCTTTATTAATATGAACTTTTATTCATATTTAGATATTTTTTTAATTATTTAATTATAATATTCTATTTTTATAATTATATAAGGAGAAAGTGTCTTTCAAAGATTCCTTATCCAAAGACCATGACAGACCTTACATATATAAAATTTTAAAAAATATTAAAACAAATAATATATAAAGAAAATAATTCAGTATAGATTAAAGTCAAAAATTAATCCCAAGCTAAATAGCTAGGGAAGAATGCCTAGCTAAATGGATATATTTTGTGATAATTATAATTTAAGGACTAAGTGCTTACTATTAATATATAATTATAAAAAACATACCCAGATAACTATTTAGCGAGAAATCTTTTATAAAGCTAATTAGCTAGAAAAAATCCATCTCTAAAGTTGTTGCTAAATTTGGTGCCAATCTTTGCGCCAAAATTTACGACATTATTAGCAAGAGACAAGTTTCCATCAAAAATATCCATCTCTAATCAGTCACAAATCTATCACAAATTTTTCATTTAATCTAAAATCATACATTTCTTGTTATACCCTAGCTAATCCCTCACAAATTAGATAGGGATTATTTTTCTAGAAATATTTTTGTAGCTAAACAGATAATTTTTTGTAGTGTCTATCTATCAATCTATCTATTTATCTATATATATGATTATCTATTTGTCTATCAATCAATCTATCAAAATATATATCTATTAGTCTGTCTATATATCTAAATTTCTAACTATCTATCTTTCTAAATTTATCTATTTATCTATTTATCTAAATATATATCTATTTATCTATTTATCTAAATATATATCTATGATTATCTATTAGTCTGTCTATATATCTATCAAAATATATATCAAAATATTTTTGTAGTGTCTAACTATCTATCTTTCTAAATTTCTATATATCTATTAGTCTGTCTATATATCTGTCTTTATATGTATCGGACTATCTATCTATCTATCTATCTATCAGTCTTTTAGCCTATCTATCTGTATATATATCAATCAATCTGTCTATCTATATATCTTAGTGTCTATCTGCCTGTCTATCTATCAACTTGTCTGTCTAACTATCTATCTACTTATCTATCTATCTATCTATATATCTATCTGTCTATCTTTCTATCTATCTATCTATCTATATCTATCTATCTATCTATCTATGTATATCTATTTATCTATCTATCTATCTATATGTCTATCTATCTATCTATGGATCTATCTATCTATCTATCTTTTAATATGTCTATCTATGTGCTTATATATGTGTCTATCTATGTGACTAATTATGTGTCATTCTATTTATCTATCGATATATCTATCTTTTTATATATCTATTAATCTATAGGTCAATCTATTGGTTTATCGATCTGTGTATCTATCTATATATTTATTTGTCTATCTGTATATTTATCTATCTATTTTTCTATCTATCTAACTATCAATTAATCAATCAATAAATCTGTCTATTTAATGATCTATCAATCTATTTGTCTATCTATTTATGTATCTATCTATCTATCTTTTAATCTATCTATCTTTTTATCTATCTATCGATCTGTCTATCAATCATTCTATCTATAAGTCTCTCAATATATCAATTAATGTGTTTATCAATCAATCTAGAAATCTATCTAACCTTCTGTCTATCATTCTTTTTTTCTAACTATTTATCTATCTTTCTATCAATCAATCTATCATTTTGTCTATCGATGTATTTGTGTATCTATCTATCTATGTATCCTATCTATCTATTTGTCTATTTATTTATCTTTCTATCTATCTGGCAGTCCTTCTATCAATCAACATGCCGATCTATATGTCCCACTATCTATCTATCTATCTGTATGTCTATTTGTCAATCAATCTATCTTTCTATCTATCACTAAATATGTTTATCTATCTATGAATATATATGTCTATATATGTGTCTATGTATGTGCTTGACTACCTATCTATCTATCTATCTATATATCTTTCTGTTTATCTATATGCCTTTCAATCTATCGACCTGTCTATATATATTTTTTCTATATTCCTACCTACCTACCTATCTATCTATTTATGTATCTCTATATCTAT
>JAREIK010001889.1:40000-42072 GCA_029783825.1 Sapria himalayana
CACCCCTACGTTTCCCCCTCGCTAGGTTAATGGAATAATCGTCATCTCCGAACAAGGTATCAGTGTCCGTACTCACAGTCTCACCACCACCACCACCATACCTAGTATCGTAGTATGTGAACAGGTCTATCAACTTCTCGTAAATGAACCCTTCAGGTGGCTCTTCCAGGTTCATGCACGAGGAAATGAAAGTCAGGGTGTTTTCAACCCCTTCCACCTTAGCCCTAGGGTCCATGCATGCTGCGAGGCAATAAATAGATGGAATGGTAGACCAGTACTTCAGGTACTTGGTCTCCATCTCTGCAACCATATGGCTAAGCGTCGGGTCCGCTCGATACTTCCTAAACATGCTACTAATGTTGCATATGCAACGGAGTACAATGCAAGTGGTGGGCGTATAAACCGACGAACACATGTTCGTCGTGTCATAAAATATCTTCAGGAATTTCATAAATGAAAATCCTGAAGCCCAGTCAGTGCCGTCAATAATAAGTTCGCCACTCTTACTATTGACGTAGTCGGATATCACGTGTTCGTATCCAACACATGATTCCAACATCAGGTACGTGTAATTCCAACGATGTCTCACATCCGATTGGAATTTCTTCTTCTTAAGATTCGCAGACAAACAGAGATTACCAAACTCTTGTAGTCTCCGAGGAGTGCGAATATACTTGAGTGCATTGCGTATATTTTCCAACGCAGGGGAACAGACCTTCATACCCGCTTGAACTATCAGGTTAATAACATGACACATGCATCTGACATGAAAGATCTCTACTAATGGTCCGTCTCTAATATTCCTAACAAACATATTGATCGCTACTCCATTATTCGCAGCATTATCGAAAGTGACACTAAAAATTTTATTTTGAATTTTATATTCCCTAAATATTTTCATCATACACTCAAAAATGGCCGGGCCATCATGAGGATGAAGAATCTCAGTGAATCCTAATATTTTTTTATTGATTGTCCAGCTAGAATCTACATAATGACTCGTGAGACATGCATAAGAAGAATCATCGTGACATGTCCATATATCGGACGTCACGGACACCACTCCACTAAATGCCAAAAATTCCTTAATTATTTTTTGTTTTTCTAACTTATATATCTTTAGTATGTCACTCCTAGATGTGGACCTAGGAATCCTACGATAGGATGGCTGAAAATAAGTCTGCATGATGCGCACTACCCTCGGATCTTCTGAAAATCTGATCGGAAGACCCATCAATGTGATGAGCCTGGCCATGCCGTCCCTACCCAACTCGCTGGAGTATACGAAGGGAGTAAACTTTGAGACTGAACTCGATCCAGTCTCAAAAAATGTAGTGCCAAGTTGGGTTTTCCTAGGATCTAAGGGTCCATGTTTTTTGGAGCATATTTCAGCATGCCTCTTGAGGTGCCCAGTCCCACATGTACTCTTGCATGTTAAAAGTCTCATACAATATTTGCACTGTGCCATTTCATGTTCCTCACCCCTAACATCTACTTGTGTTATGATTTTAAAATGTGTCCAAACTACAGAAGTCCTCCTAGTTTTTTGTTTTTTTAGAACTTTGGGCTGAGATGACAGGAGAAACCAACGTTTCAGGAGCCACAGACGTATGCGTAACACTAACATTTTCATTTTCCAAATTTAAATACGTGTTAGGTGTATTTGTCATTTTTTATTTTTAGTAAGTTTTTCTAGAGAGAGAAGCTTTAGAGAGAGAAAGTACAAAAAAAAGTAAATTATATTACCCGGTAAAAGCAATGAGGTCACTCACGTGCAAGGTGCACCGCAGGAAGCTTTGATGTTCAAAACTCAAGTTGAGTTTCATGAAAATCCAAGCTGAAATCAAAATCACGAGGGCCGAGAGAGAGAGAGATGCACGGTTTATGTGAGAGAGAAAATATTGAGAGGTTTTATGTTTTTGAAAAACATAAATGTTATAGGGAGGGGGGTAGATTTTATAGGCTAAATAAAGTTTATTTTTTTATTAATTTTTTTGAATTTTTTAAATATATTTAAGGGGCAGAATCACGAGGACCGTTGGATTCTGCCCCCTAGCCGTGGAGGCGAATCC
>JAREIK010001889.1:45072-95542 GCA_029783825.1 Sapria himalayana
TTTTAATTTTTTATTAAGTTTCTATATATACTTTAGAGTATTTGTAATAATTAAAAAATATAATTTTTGTAAAAAATATTACATTTAAAATTAAATGTAACAAACAATATTAGAAAAAAATTTTTTTTTTTCAATTAAGTTTAGCTATTTTTATTATTATAATTTATTATTATATATTAAAATTTAAAGTTAGTAAATTTTAAAATAAAAATAAATTCGTAAAATAATAAATAAATACATTAAGTTAGTAAAAATTTTAATTAAAAAAATTAAACTACACAAATGAAAAATTACCATTCATGCTTTTGAAACCAATAGTCCGAACAAAACAAGTATAAGTTTCAACTTTCAACACAACGTATGTACAAGTACAAACAAAGCGTATAAATAAAATAAATAAAAAAACATCGAAAAAAAAGAGTAGATGAGCATCAATCATCAAGCGGCATATCATGAGAATCATCAGCCGCAACATCAAGATCAGTATCATATGGATCATCATCATCGGCAATCAGCTCATCCGCCATCGTAGTGGATGTGGATGCGACTGCAGTGTCTGTCACAGTCCCAGCTTCAGCACGATCACTGATGCTAAATCTCGATTCCTCCACAATCCTTCAAACATCCCAAGGCCTCAACCATATCTGGACGTAATCTCGATCTCCTATCCGAAATCACGTTCACTGCAACAGAAAAAGCAGACTCCGATGCTACGCTCGACACCGGAGGAGTCAGTAGATCCCGTGCCATCCTAGATAGCACGGGATAGGCGGACTCATATGATTTCCACCACTGTAATAAATCAAGATTCTTATTGTCAGAAGGTGATAGGATTGAGCAGTAATCGGTATCTAAGTACTGAGACAGCTCGCTCCTATGTGAAGGTCCACCCCTACGTTTCCCCCTCGCTAGGTTAATGGAATAATCGTCATCTCCGAACAAGGTATCAGTGTCCGTACTCACAGTCTCACCACCACCACCACCATACCTAGTATCGTAGTATGTGAACAGGTCTATCAACTTCTCGTAAATGAACCCTTCAGGTGGCTCTTCCAGGTTCATGCACGAGGAAATGAAAGTCAGGGTGTTTTCAACCCCTTCCACCTTAGCCCTAGGGTCCATGCATGCTGCGAGGCAATAAATAGATGGAATGGTAGACCAGTACTTCAGGTACTTGGTCTCCATCTCTGCAACCATATGGCTAAGCGTCGGGTCCGCTCGATACTTCCTAAACATGCTACTAATGTTGCATATGCAACGGAGTACAATGCAAGTGGTGGGCGTATAAACCGACGAACACATGTTCGTCGTGTCATAAAATATCTTCAGGAATTTCATAAATGAAAATCCTGAAGCCCAGTCAGTGCCGTCAATAATAAGTTCGCCACTCTTACTATTGACGTAGTCGGATATCACGTGTTC
This sequence comes from Sapria himalayana, assembly GCA_029783825.1. NCBI lineage: Eukaryota > Viridiplantae > Streptophyta > Magnoliopsida > Malpighiales > Rafflesiaceae > Sapria > Sapria himalayana. Next base: position 46,495 of record JAREIK010001889.1, read on the forward strand.
GTATCCAACACATGATTCCAACATCAGGTACGTGTAATTCCAACGATGTCTCACATCCGATTGGAATTTCTTCTTCTTAAGATTCGCAGACAAACAGAGATTACCAAACTCTTGTAGTCTCCGAGGAGTGCGAATATACTTGAGTGCATTGCGTATATTTTCCAACGCAGGGGAACAGACCTTCATACCCGCTTGAACTATCAGGTTAATAACATGACACATGCATCTGACATGAAAGATCTCTACTAATGGTCCGTCTCTAATATTCCTAACAAACATATTGATCGCTACTCCATTATTCGCAGCATTATCGAAAGTGACACTAAAAATTTTATTTTGAATTTTATATTCCCTAAATATTTTCATCATACACTCAAAAATGGCCGGGCCATCATGAGGATGAAGAATCTCAGTGAATCCTAATATTTTTTATTGATTGTCCAGCTAGAATCTACATAATGACTCGTGAGACATGCATAAGAAGAATCATCGTGACATGTCCATATATCGGACGTCACGGACACCACTCCACTAAATGCCAAAAATTCCTTAATTATTTTTTGTTTTTCTAACTTATATATCTTTAGTATGTCACTCCTAGATGTGGACCTAGGAATCCTACGATAGGATGGCTGAAAATAAGTCTGCATGATGCGCACTACCCTCGGATCTTCTGAAAATCTGATCGGAAGACCCATCAATGTGATGAGCCTGGCCATGCCGTCCCTACCCAACTCGCTGGAGTATACGAAGGGAGTAAACTTTGAGACTGAACTCGATCCAGTCTCAAAAAATGTAGTGCCAAGTTGGGTTTTCCTAGGATCTAAGGGTCCATGTTTTTTGGAGCATATTTCAGCATGCCTCTTGAGGTGCCCAGTCCCACATGTACTCTTGCATGTTAAAAGTCTCATACAATATTTGCACTGTGCCATTTCATGTTCCTCACCCCTAACATCTACTTGTGTTATGATTTAAAATGTGTCCAAACTACAGAAGTCCTCCTAGTTTTTTGTTTTTTTAGAACTTTGGGCTGAGATGACAGGAGAAACCAACGTTTCAGGAGCCACAGACGTATGCGTAACACTAACATTTTCATTTTCCAAATTTAAATACGTGTTAGGTGTATTTGTCATTTTTATTTTTAGTAAGTTTTTCTAGAGAGAGAAGCTTTAGAGAGAGAAAGTACAAAAAAAAGTAAATTATATTACCCGGTAAAAGCAATGAGGTCACTCACGTGCAAGGTGCACCGCAGGAAGCTTTGATGTTCAAAACTCAAGTTGAGTTTCATGAAAATCCAAGCTGAAATCAAAATCACGAGGGCCGAGAGAGAGAGAGATGCACGGTTTATGTGAGAGAGAAAATATTGAGAGGTTTTATGTTTTTGAAAAACATAAATGTTATAGGGAGGGGGGTAGATTTTATAGGCTAAATAAAGTTTTATTTTTTTATTAATTTTTTGAATTTTTTAAATATATTTAAGGGGCAGAATCACGAGGACCGTTGGATTCTGCCCCCTAGCCGTTGGAGGCGAATCCAATGGCTGAAAATCGCTCAAGTTTGAAATTTTTTTTTTTGCCGTTGGAAAATTGGAAATGCTCGGATCAGATTTGTGGCGTTGGTTTCGGCAGAAAAGACCGCGGGTCGGGTCCAAACAGACCAGACCCGCGGTCTTTTTACCGGGGGGGGGGGGGGGGGGGGGGGGGTTGGGTCACGACTCAGTGAGTCGTGACCGTGAGTCGTGACTCATGAGTCGTGACTCGTGAGTCGCGACTCACGACTCACGCCACGGCACGCGTGGCACGCCGCCAGTGCCACGGGTGCCTGCGTGAACCTGCATGGGATGGACCCATGCCGGCGTGCCGTGCCGGGCCAGGCACGGCACGGCACAGGATTAACTTCACCCGGGCACGGTTTTTGAACGTGCCGGGCCGGCCCAGGCACGGCCAAACCATGCCGTGCCTCGCGTATATATATACCTAGTTTTCTATTTCTATAAGACATCCATAATTAATGTAGTTTATATGTATAAATACTATAGTATATATGTACATTAAATACTATAGTATATATGTATATATATACTCAGTATATGTACATATACACTGTAGTATTTAATGTAGATATATACTACAAAAAATATCTTATTGATGAGCACGATGTTTATGATATTGCTTATGTTTTGATGGGTGTCATCTTTTCTACTTTATAAATTGATATGTTGTTCTATTGAACCTATAGGAGCAATATATGCACAAGATAAATAAATATGAGAAGATAGGAAAATAGTGTGTGTGCGTATGTGTGCACGTGCGTGTTTAGACACATATAGTTATACTATATTCTATTGTATGCAAGTATATTGCATATATACATGCTTATGAATTTTTAAGTAAATTCAGAGAAATATCTAATGTATACGTGCATGATAGCACTGTTAATTAATTTTTTTTTTGCTGAATGTTGTAGACCATCTCTGTTAATTACAAGCATTTTTTTAACAAATTGACTTGGAAGACAGTCATTATAAAACTCAAGTGAGGAATGGAATACAAGGGTGAGCTAAATTGTGTTCTTTTCTTATGCGTTGCATTCTTTTTTCTAATTTTATTTTCTTTGGTTTCTTTAAGGTTATCTTGCTTTGGTATATTTCTATATGAACCTACAAGTGTGCAAAAAATTAATACCACGTAGCTTGTTGTTATTTTAACTACCATTTCCCATTTGTTTGACACTTTCAACTTTCTTATAATTAACAATGAACTTATACGTGAAGCTCATCAACACAGAAGAATATGTTGATGGGTAGTTCACTGGAAAACATGGAAAATCTTGATTCGGTATTTTAAAAATAAGCTCATAACTATCTCGTTGGGTGAAATTTCTAGCAAATGGTAGTTGATGTTGCATGAGCTAGTCTATCTAGTTATCAGCAGCATTGTGTTGTGTTCTTTATTGGTTTGTAAATATAGTATGTTATGTTCCATGTGCAGATATAACAATATTTTCTAACTACATAAAGTACTTGAGGACAAAGAACTAGAAGATGCTACCATGCCTGAGTGACCTATATGTGTATTTTTAAGCCATAGATTATTTTCTTCAATTATCTTTGATGGAATCTGTAGCTGCATGAAAGTACATGTGTGTGTGTGTTTACACACACACACAGGCACATAAATACATGCACAAGTATACATATATACATTTAACAGATGCAAGATCAAATAAAATGCTATTGGAAGAGCAGTTAGATACAAAAAGGGCATTGGTAGATAAAAGGAAGGAGTTGGAGGTGGAAAGAAATTGTAGACTAGAACTAAAGGAAGCAATGAAGATGGTCATGAAGTTGGCCATGAAGGGACATGCTTTGGTGTTTGAGCAGTATGCAGATTTTGAGGAGCTGCGGGAGAGAAAGCAACGTCAATTTTATGGAGAAATTATACTCTGTGCATAGTCATTAGATACATTGATGAAATATAAAATATAATCAAGTTTTGTTATTGTTATGTTTTAGCTATGTAACATATTGTATTAGAATATTTTATTACCTGATTTTATTTTTTTAATTAAAATTAATTGTTTATAGATTTTGTTTGTATTAAATTTAATATAAAAAATTAAAAATATGTAATTAAATTTTATGTAAATAATTAAAAATGTGAAAATTATTCTGGAATTAAAATAGCTAGGGATTTTTTCCTCGCTAATTTAGCTAGGAAATTTTCCCTCACTAATTTAGCTAGGGATTTTTCCCAAACTAGTTTTTCTAGGGAATATTCCCTAGCTATTAGGTATTACTTGTAGTGCTATCTGTCTATCCAATTTTCTATCTATCTTTCTATATATTTATCTATCTATTTGTCTATATGTCTATATGTCTATCTGTATATTTATCTATTTGTTTATTTATCTCTCTCTAATTGTCAATTTATTAAATTGTCTATCTGGTTATGTCTTTCAATCAATCAATCTATGAATCAATCTATCTATTTATCTATCTATCTATCAATCTATCTATCTCTTTATTTATCTTTCTAACTAACTAACTAATTATCTATCTATCTATCTTTCTATTTATCTATCTATCTATAAATTATATTTATCTAGTTGTCTTTATATTTATCTAACTTTCTTTTTATAAGTTTATCTAACTATCTAAATTTTTATTTATCAATCTATATGTTGATCTATCCATCATTTTCTCTATCTACCTCTTTAAATGTCTAATTGTTTTTTTGTTTATCAGTTTATCATTCAATCTATCTATATATCTATCTATATATCTATATTTCTATATATCCATCGATCTAACTATCTGCTAATCTATATATTTTGTTTTTTTGTCTATCTTTCAATCTATATATCTATCTATCTATTTTTCTATCTTTCTATATATCTTCCTATCTATCTATTTGAACTAGTATATATTTATATCTGAGTATTTGTAGATCTTTTGATTTTTCTATCTATTTATCCATATGTCTACCTATCTATTTATCTATATGTATGTCTATCTTTCTATATGTCTATTTATCTATCTATCTATTTATCAGCATAAATTCCTATCTGTATATCTCTCTATTTGTTATTCTAACTATAAGTCTCTTTCTATTTATCTATCTATCTATCTTTCTTTCTTTCTATATGTTTATCTGTTTATCTATCTATCTATCATTCTATCTATCTATCTACATATCTATATATCTTTCTATCTATCTATTTGTCTAATTATATATATATATATATATATATCTATCTATCTATATGGCTATATTGATATCTATCTATCTATCTAATTGTCTATCGCACTATCTATCTATCTATGTCTCTATCTATCTATCTATCTATCTGTCTGTCTGTCTGTCTATCTATCTAGCTAACTATAAATCAATCAATCAATCTGTCTATTTATCTATCTATTTATCTATATGTCTATTAGCTAACTGTGTATATATCTATCTGTCTATCTATTTCTATATCAATAATTCTATCTATATATCTATCTGTCTATCTATCTATCTATCTGAATGTCTATTTATTTATCAATCTATCTATTTATCTAAATGATTATATGTCTATCTATCTTTATTTGTAACTATCTAACTATCTATCTTTCTATATGCCTAATTGTCTATCTATCTATCTAATTGCCTATCTTTTAATTTATTAGATGATAAGTAAATCTATGTATTTATGTATCTATCTATATATCTATGTAACTATCAATCTATCTTCTTGTCTCTCAGACTATTTGTCTATATGACTATCAGTATATTTGTCAATATATCTATCTTTCTATCAGTCTATCTGTCTATTTGTTTATCTATCAATCAATCTATCTGTCTTGCTATCTAATTATCTATCTATCTATGTATCTATTTGTCTATCTATCTTTTTATATATCTATATATTTATTTGTCTAACTATCTAACTATCTATCTATTTATATGCCTTTCTAACTACCTATCTATCTTTCAATCTATATCTTTAACTATCTTATTGTCTTTCTATTTATTAGGCAATCTATCTATCTACGTATTTATCTATCTATATTTATACTTATCTATCTATATATATGTCTATCTAGCTATCTATCTATTTATTTATTTATCTATCTATCTAACAATCTATCTATCTGTCTATATGTTTATCTATCTATCAACCTATCTATTTATCAAACATTATGTCTATCTCTCTACCCAACTATCTATCTATCTATCTATCTATTTGTCTAGATGTCTATCTGTATATTTGACTATCTACCAATTTTCATATCTATTGATTTGTCTATCTATCTATCTATCTGTCTATATATATATATATATATATATATATATATCTTTCTATCAGTCTATCTACCTATATTCCTATCTGCTAATCTATCATTTTGTCTGCCAATCTATCTAACTATTTGTCTATCTGTCTATCTATCTATCTATCCGACTATTTATCTATATGTCAATCTATTTATTTTTCTCTCTCTACTTGTCTATCTATCTCTCAATTTATATAACTATCTGTATATCAATCTATCTATATATTGTCTACCTATATATATATATCTATCTATTTGTCTATCTGTATATCTAGCTACCTATCTATTTTTCTATTTGTCTATCTATCTGTCTATCTATCTGTATATCTATATTTCTATCTTTCAATCTATCTATTTGTTTATCTATATATCTATATATCTCTTTATATGCCTATATGTCTTTCTACCAATATGTCTATTTGTCTATCTATCTGATTATCTCTCTGTCTCATTATATCTATCTATCTATGTGACTATGTAACAATGTGGTATGTGTATATGTATCTATGTGTCTATTTTCTTTATCTTTCTATGTATCTATCTGGCTATCTATATATCTATCTGTCTTTTATCTTTCTATCTAACTAACTATCAATATATATGTAAATCTGTCTATCTGTCTATCTGTCTATGTTTATATTTATCTTTTTATCTACTTATCTATATGTATATCTATTTATTTGTATATCAATCTATCTCTCTATTTGTCTATTTGTCTATCTATCTATATTTGCAACTATCTATCTATCTATCTATGTGTCAATTTGTCTATCTATCTATTTGTCTATTTGTTTTTTTTTCTCTCTATTTATTTATTAGACTATCACTATTAAATTCACCATATTATTGACCAATTATTTGGTTGGAAATTTGTTGTTTTTTGGTCGATAAACCTAATACCAATCAATTTACAAATCAAAATATTTTGTTGCAATTTTTCTCGTCCCTAAATTTTTTATTGACAAAAAATTAGTCAGTCAGGAAATTATCGGCCATTTATCAATCCTCTGCCGACTAAGATTTATCGACTATAATCCGATAATTTACCAACCAAATAAATAAGGTTGGAACATGGTCTCGAATTTGTCGGTAATTATCGACCATTTGGAGAGCATTTACCTACAAACAAAATCCGATGATATTTTGACTATTTTTGGACTAAAAGAATTAGGTCCGTAAATGGTCTTTAAATGGTTCGTAATTACCAATAATTTACAGAAAATTTACCTACAAATAATTTCCAATGATATTTCGACCATTTTCCAACCAAACGCATTAGGTCGGTAAATGGTCCCAAAATGGTCGGTAAATGCCTAAAAATATGCGACAAAAAACCGACCAAAATCTTTTAAATCATTGGTCAGTAATTGATCTCTAAAAGAATTACCGATCATTTGGTGACCTTTTACCCACCATTAATATTAAAAACTTTTGGTCTGTTTGGTCGTAATTCGGTCGGTAATTACCGACCCAATTTTATTTGTAGTATTTCTTTAGTTTCTACAGAAACTGGAACATAAAACAAAAAAAAACAATCATTTTGCTTCCAGTTTTGATTCAGCTTCTACAGAAACATTTGAAGATAAAACAACAAAATAAAAATCCAATTAACTCTAGCAAGCAACTATATATACTGCATATATATATTAAAAATATCATGATAATATAAAAAAATAAAATCCAAAATCAATGTTTAAGGCATTGAAAAAAAATATTTGTAACACACTCAATCATCCAACCTAGTTTCATAATAATTATCCTATGATGTTTTTGATCTACATGGTGAGATGTCTAGTACTGGAATAAAGCTGTCTACTACTGCTAGTCCTGATGCGGTTGCTGCAGGTGTTGCTGTAGGTTATGAAGTAGATGCCGTAGCTGGAGCATTAAACTGAACAATCCAAGGTAGATCATCATGGTTGAACTATAGTCCTCCTTGAAACTTCTTTGTAAGCCAGTCAAAACACATACGCAACTCATCCCTATCATCTTCATAGTCGATCATGTGTCGCTCGGTATCAGCCAACTGAAACTATATCGAATTTAGCATCGCCTGCTGAAATTCCTCCATCTTCGAGAATAAATTCGAAACTAGTCATAAAAATTCAGCTTCATAGTCTGGTCATCATTGAGAGTAAAATGATGATGTCGATGAACATATGCCATAGATGGACATCTTCTGCTTGCCATCAACAGCCGCATACCATATTTGATTCGCATTAACTGGTGGAACTAATGAATGAGAACTATATGTTGCACCATCACATGAACCTCAAATAGACTTGGAATATGCTTGAGTCACAGTAGCTAACATTTCCTCATATCTCACCTAATAAAAAAGCACAAAAAGTATTTCAATTTATATTCAAACAAAAAAAAGAAAAATTAATTTTTTTAATTAAATTTACATTTGCTACACGAGATCTCAAATCAACGAAAGTCTGATCATCATGAGCCTTCATGTGCGTGTATCTAAATAAATGAGGAGCAATGAACTTCTTACCTTCCTTGCATGTCTATAATTACGCACAATACATACGTAAATTATATTAAAAAAATTCATTATGAGAAATGAAATTTAGGCATAATTGAACACAATTCACAAAGTAATAAACATAGAAAGTATAAATTAGAAATAATACCATTGCTCATCCGTGCTCACGCAAAGAGTGAGATCCACAAATGTGTGTAAACATGCCACTACCCTCCCCAACCCGCTCTGATTGTCGATTGCCGCTCTGTTTAGCACACTTCTTTTTATAATCCAGATCTTCCCATCTGCTCTACCACTCCTCGAAAATATGATCCGGGACACTCAAATCTTTTTCTTTCTTCCTCAATCATTTATCTTTGATCTCGTACATTGTGTCTTTATACCGACTGTCAGCATGTTTGTAGACACACTTTTGACCTTTGGATGTGTCCACATGTAAACTTTCTGCAATTATAAATAAATAATTTTTAATCAATGAACAAAAGAATAAATAAAAGATGCAAAAATTTTTAGGTAGTAATATTTACCTTAAATTCTCTCCAAATCATTAATTGGTCTCTATGTGTTAGTGACTTCCAATTTTGTCTATTAGGTTTAAAAGACTTCCTGAAAATTATCCTTAGAACCCTAGAAATGGAACTAGACGACTCTAACTTTGTCCTGTAATAAAAAATTAATTAGCAAGTAAGAAATAAATTAATAAATTGATAAATAATTTGTTAAGTTTTATATCTTACGGATTATCAATTGTTGGATCAAAATGAGTAATAGGGAGAGTCTCATCTATAGGGTGATCTGAGGAAGACTTTCCAACATCTCCTTGCTCTACCTCCTATCCCTCCTATATCTTTTGATCATTCATCAAAATCTCACGACCATTATGTGGATTAGTTATCGGATGCTGCTGTTGTAGTACATTCACAACCTTCTTTGACTTCTGTAGCGTCTCTTTCACCCATGACCCTCTACCAGTTTTGGGCATACTTAAGGTCATGCTGCCTATACCATAACTCATATGACCTTGCAATGTACTGCATCTATCTCGTCCATGTGCCATACCTATAAAAAATACATAAGGTAATGAAAATAAACAAAAAAAATTAACAATTAAAATAACATAAAACTCACTGTTTACTCATTCTCATCAGAATCATCCAAATCTGGTTCGTTTTCTTCTTCAGATGTAGTAATATCATTTTCAAACTCCTCTTCATCACTCATTTCTTCCTCATAATCAATTACATTTTCATCAACATCTACATCTCCACTTGAATCCATCTCAGAAGATGCGACTAAAAGGATGTCTTCGTCCCCCACCACAGCTTCGATTATAACATCATTGTCATCAATTTAAAAAGTTGGTTCTATGAAATTAGTACTTGGTGGTGCGGAGATGTCAATTTGAGCCCTTTCTTTTATCTTGCACACAGCTTTCCAATCCTTTCTAAGACCAGTCCGACCCAGATATTAACAATATTAAACATGTGATGCTTGTACTGCTAAGACAAAAGGTTCATACTTGTTGAATCATTTTTTATCATGCACATCGACAAGTTTATATCGAGTATGGACAACAATACCAACATGTGGTGTTGGATCAAACCATTCACATTTGAATAACATATTTTTTAACTAGGAGTGCTTCAAATTCTTGCTCGATCACTTCGACTAGAATTCCATAATAGTCATATTCAGATGCATTGTATACGGATCCTTAATGCATACTCCTATATTGTCTGTTGCTCGGTAGCTACCATACGATTTAGTATGAAATTTAAAACCATTCACATAGTAACCATTGTTCATTTTAACTTTTCATAGGGGATCTTGTGCTATACTTCGAATATAATGATAGGAAATTTTATTTGTAAGATTATGAAACTATAATCATAATTAAGTGGATTATTTAGATTACAATTTCAAATTTTTATTAGAATAATACATTTATTTTGTGATTTTCATTATAATTAAACATATAATTTTTCAAAAAATGATGGAAATTCTTTCTCCGTCATGGCATTGATTACTTCTTAATTAATGTTTGGAAACTACATATGTTTATCTGTAACAAAATCACTAAAAAAAGAAATTAAAAATAATAGATACATTGTTAGGAAAGAGTAAATTATTATGCGTAATAGATGTCATTTGACTATTAGGAAATACTTATTCAATGAATGGTTGAAGTTCTTGAAAATTCATTAAAAAATATAGATGAGCTGTAGTATATTTATAGTCTTTTAGATACCTTTTCCCTTCAGCACCAATTCCTTTACCCGGAGGCTTGAAAATTTCAAATATTTCATTATCCACATTGTCATAAAGATAAATCTCATTCAGCTTTTCCTTAAGTGGAAGAGTTGGATCGCCTTCTTTGAAATAGAATGATGTGAATTTTATAGCCTCATCCATAATATGACCTATTGATATAAAACCCTCAACCTCAGTCTTATTCATTATTATATGTTTTATTTTTCTCAAGCATCTACAAAAAGATTATTGAAAATTACAAGTCATTTTTGTGTATATATAAAAATATATATAGGAAAAGAATTGGTTTTGTGAATTAATATTACCTTTATGGAGGATACATCTAATGATAATGGATAGAACCATCAATCCTAGCTTTGTAAGCCAAGTACACTAAAAAAATATTTCATTGAGTCAAAAAAACTAGGAGGAAATATTTTCTCAAGATAGCATAAGATAACTAGAATTTGTTCATTCATATTCCTCAACTTCTCATTAGTCAATGAAGAAGTATGTTGCTTGAAGAATAAAGAAATCTCAGTTATTGGCTCCCATATTCTATTAGGTAGGAATTCTCGAAGAGCAATTGGTAACAACCTTTCCATGAATACATGACAATCATGACTCTTCATGCCAAACATCTTAAGTTTGTTCGCATCCACACATATCCCCTGATTAGAAGCATAACCATCTCGAAATCTAAGTTTTTGTACCCACTCCAACACAACCTTCTTCTGTGATTTATTGAGAACAAATGGCACATCATGGTAAATATTGTCAAATGACGACAATATTTATTCAACTCATCTCTTGACTTGTAAGTTTCCATAGTTTTGTATGGTATGTTAAACACTGTATTGAAAATATTGTCAAACAGATTCTTCTATATATGCATAACATCAAGATTGCGCCTGAGCAAGTATTCACATGTTGGGAAATTTTCAAAAAATACATCTCTTATTCCATCCACAAGTCTTAGATATAGCTATATTCACAACCTCAGCATCAACATGTATCACCTTCCTCAACCCTCTGTTATTCAATTCCTACATCATATCATCCTACGATCTAACCCCCAGAAATTATTTAGTAACGTTTATATTTTTAATGAAGTCTTTGGTGTTACGTCGATATGGATAATTAATGGGCAAAAACTTCTTATTATTATTGAACCATGACAATTTTCCGCTCTTAATTAATCTAAAAGCATCAGAATCTTTCATACAATGCGGACATGCCAACATACTAGTTGTACTCTATCCATACATCATAGAATATGCTGGAAAGTCATTTATGGTCTACATGAGGGTAGTGCACATCTAAAAATTTTTCCATTTGGAAATATCATAAGTTTGAACCCTAACACCCCAAATAGTTTTCAACTCCGCTATCAATGGATGCAAGAAAACATCTATCTTCCCCTTTGGATTCGCATGCACCAGCACTAACATGGTCAAAAACATAAATTCCTCCTTCATACATAAGTCTGGAGGAAAATTATACAGGGTCACCACCACAAGCCACAAATAATATTGCTATCTAGATTGACCAAATGGCTACAAACCATCAGCAAATAAACCCAGCTTAACATTTCGAACTTCAAAAGAAAAATTAGGAAAACACCAATTCAAATGTTTCCAAGCAGGGGCATCAGAAGGGTGACACATCCTACCATCCTCCATATGATGCACTGAATCCTACCTCATTTCATTAGCTATTGTGGTTGATGCATACAATCTCTGCAACCTAGGTGTTATTGGAATATAGTACATATTATTATACAACACCTTCAACTTACTTATATACAATCTATTTCATGAACCCCTAACCTTTTGCTTGTACCGAGTATGTCCATATATTATACAACTATTAAGGTCATTATCATCACCCCAGTATATCATACAGTTGTTCACACAGCAATGAATGACCTGTATGGGTAATCCCAAGCTTCTAATTAACTTCTTCATGTTGTAGAAATCCAATGGCATCAGATTATATTTTGGCAACAATTCTATAATGAATTTAACATATCATCAAAGAATGCATGTAAACACCTGTGTATGCATTTATTTTTAACATCCTCACAGCTCCAGAAAGTTGAGTATGCTTAGAATTTTCCTCATATAGAGGTTTGTCTCCAGCACAAATCATATCATAGATATTTTTTTCATCTGCATTGTGTTCCTCATTTGGGTTGAATTCATGACCCACAACATCAAAACTATTTTATGGTATGTAGTGTGATTAATAATATCTAAGACCATCTGATCAAATTCACTTACTAATACCCATACTGAACTGAAACACCTCTGGTGGACTTGCTTCTCACCATGGTATATCCCAACATAGTTTGCTGCCACAAAACTATTTCTATACAAATTCATCTTCATAGTCTCAAAATTCAAAAACTTATTATTCTGACATTTAACTAAAGTGCATGGACACCTTATATCTGTACCACCATTCACATATTCAGGATGTCTCAGAGCAAACTCAAAAAATTCATCTACTTTATCCCCCCATTCATTTGAGAATATTCCATTTATAATTCGACCCTTGTACTTCCATTCACGATCATCTTCCATAACTAGTTAGCAAAAATCATTTTATTTAACAAAAGCAATTGTCTTTAATTATAGTTATATATAATTATATAGAGATTTATTTAGATATAGAAATATTTATATATAGTTATACACATATAGTTAAACATAATATGTAGGTTGTATATATTTAGTTATAAATATAGTTACATGTGGTTATACATATAGGTACACATATAGGTAAACATATATTTATACATGTGGGTTTATATATTTGTTCATTTAATTTTATATATTTATACATATAGTAATGTATAGGTATACATTACTATAATACTTTTTTATATATTACTATATACAAATATATGTTAAAAATAAGCTATAAATTTAATATTTAAATCTAATTATGCATAAAACTTTTAAAGATATACACATTGTAAGATAAAATTATTTATAGTTATATAAAATTTTACATATAATATATATAGTTTTAAATATGTATATATAATTAAACATATAGTTATATATATATTCATACAAGTGGTTATAAGTAGGTATACATAAATATAAACAACATTATAAAAAAATATTTTTCGTTAATTATATTAATACATAAATGTATATATAGTTACAAATATAGTTATATATAATTATATAGATATTTATTTAGTCATACAAATATTTATATATAGTTATACCCATATAGTATAAAATAATGTTGTATGTTGTTATGCATGTAATTATAAATATAGTTACATATGGTTATACATATAGTTACCCATATAGTTAAACGTATATTTATACATGTAGGTTTATATATTTGTTAATTTAATTTTATATATTTATACATATAGTTATGTATAGGTATAGATATAATAAAATACTTTTTTATATACTACTAAATACAAATAGAGTTTAAATATAAGTTGTAAATTTAATATTTTAATATAATTATGCACAAAACATTTAAAGTTATACACATTGTAAGATATAATTATTTATAGGTATATATTATTTTACATATAATATATATAGTTATAAATAGTTATATATAATAATATATATAGTTATATATAGATATATTCATACAAGTAGTTATCAGTGGTTATACATAAATATAAACAATGTTATAAAAAAATAATTTTCTTTAATTATATTAATACATAAATGTATATATAGTTACAAATATAGTTATATATAATTATATAGATATTTATTTAGTTATACAAATATTTATATATAGTATATTCATACAAGCCGTGATAAGTAGTTATACATAAATATATACAATGTTATAAACAAATATTTTAATTTAATTATATGAATACATATATGTATATATAGTTACAAATATAGTTATATTTAATTATATAGAGTGTTACATGTTTATACAACTATTTATATATAGTTATACACATATAGTTATAAATATGTATGTAGTTAAAGATATAATTATATATAACATTTATATAGGTATCCATTTAGTAAAATATAATTATATATAGTTATATATTAGTATACTTAAAATATATTTTTTAGAAATATAGGTATATAGAATTATACATATAGTTATATATTATTATATAGATACAAATTAGTTATATAAAGTTAAAAATATAGTTATAAAAGTAGTTAACTTTATTATAAATAAAGTTATAAATAATTTTATATAAAATGGCAAATGATTATATAATTAAACGTGTGTATCTATATAATATTTGTGAATACAATATTTTTATAAATGTAACTTAAATATTATTATATTTATATGTAATACTTTTATAAATAATATATAGTATATATATCACATTTATATAAACATTACAAATATTCAATATTTATGTAAAAAATAATATGTAATATAAATATATACAAAATTGTATAATCATTTAATATAACATAATTGTTATATATAAAAATATATAAATCGATAGCTTAATGCAAGTTTTGTATATATATTTATAAATATTAATATATATGTATAAATATTTATATATAAATTATATGTTTATATAAACATATCAATGTGTATTTATAATATAATATGTATATATATATATATATATATATATATATATATATATATATATATATATATATATATATATATTAAAGTATAGACAATTATACATAATATCATTCGATTATATAAATCTATAAAATTATATATATACTGTTATAGACATTAATTAAGATTAACATTATAATAAAAGTTTGATTTAACATAAATCATAATATTTATTAAAGTATAGACATTTATACATAATGTTATATGATTATATAAATATAAATCATTAATATAAAGATTATTCGGATGCAAACATCATGAAATTGAAATTAGAATCACTAAAATCCTAAAAATATAAACAGTAGATGAACAAATTTTAAAAAATGAAAAATTATAGTTTAATTAATTGTGTAGAGTCAAAATCATGTTAGGTTTAATAAAATCAAAGCAAAAATTAAAAATTACGAGGAGAAAAAAAAACTAATACTTGAATATACTGAAAAATGAAATTTTGAATGTCTATGTATAATTCATATAGACACAGATGTGTATAAGCAATTTGAAGGAGACGAACAAAGAAAAACTTACCTAGATTTAGAAGAAATATCAAATTTTTGCGATTTCGTTCTTACAATCAGTTCTGATTCGAAAAAATGATAGCGTTTCGATAATTCTAGGTTATAATGACTTAACAAATGATTTTCAAATCAAAAAAATTAAAACATTGAATTACAAAAATTATGGTTGGCAAAAGGTCGGTGAGAACAACTTTATAATTATTTCTAAGTCCAATATACCGACCAATTTTAATGGTAATATGTTTTTGGTTGTTAAATGGTAGGTAATTAGTCGGTATTTTCTTTTCGCTATTTACATCATAATTTACGGACCAATTTCTGACCAAAAACATTTTGGTCGAGACTTATGGTCGGTATTCGGTCATGAATTGGTCAAAACTGTCGACCTAAATATTCGGTCGGTAGTTTGGTCAGTAATTATGATGTAATAAATATATTGGAAAACCACTCTACCGACTATTTTTAATGATTATATATTTTTGGTCGTTAAATAGTTTGTAATCTTTTGAAATTTTTTTTTGCTAATTCCCTCCTAATTTACATATCATATTCCCAACCAAATATTTTTGGTCGGTAATATATGGTCGGTAGTTTGTCAGGAATTTGGTGGGAAGTATTTTTTTTCGATGTGCCTCTTTGGATCTCTAAATTGATTAGTACTTACCGACCTATATATTTGGTCGATAAATGGTCGGTATGTACGAAGCCATAAATAATTTGAAAAAACATTATACTGATGAATTATAATGATAAGTTGTTAATGGTCGGTAATATATTCGATGACAACTCTAAAGACTGATTACCGACCAAAAATATTTGGTCGGTAATTATGGTTGGTATTTTGTCACAAATTTGGCCAGTAGAATTTTTTTTTCAAACCCTTTTTTGGTTGCAATCTGGTCACATTTAGGATAACAATTACCGACCAATTTTTTTGGTCGGTATTTCGATCAATATTATCATAATTTTTAGTAGTCATATCAGTCTATCTATTTGTTTATATGTTTATTGTCTATCTATCTATCTATCTATCTCTGTCTATATCTCAATCAATCAATCAATCTATCTATCTTTATTTTTTTGTCTCTCTGACTATCTCTCTCTCTTTTATCTTTTAGTATATAAGTCTATTAGTCTTTGGGTCTTTCTATCTATCTATCTGTCTGTCTATCTGTGTCCCTATCTATTATCTAACTATCTATCTGTTAATTTGTCTATTTTTCTATGTATTTATTTGCCTATCTATTTATCTACCCATCTATTTGAGTATTTATTGATCTGTCTATCTATCAATATGTCTATCTATATATCTGTCTATCTTTTTGTCTATCTATATATTCATGTTTCTATGTATCTATCTATATGTCTATTTGTCTATCTATATATTTGTGTATCTATCTATCTATCTATTTGTATATCTACCAATCTATCTATCAATTTGTTAATCTATATATCTGTCTATCTATTTATCTATGTATTTAAAGATTTTTCTATTTGTCTATCCATCTATTTGTCTATCTATCTATTTATGTTTGTGTGTATCAATCTACATGTCTTTCTATCTATCTATCTATTTATCTATATACCTTTTATCTATCTATATATTTATTGATTTGTCAATCTGTTTATCTATCATTCTATCTATTTGTTTATCTATATATCTATTTACTTGTCTATCAATTTATCTATTGATCTATCTATCAATTTGTCTATCTATCATTATGCCAATCAATCTATCTATTTATTTGACTATCTGACTATTTATCTATGTACCAATATATCAATTTGTCTATTTATTTATTTTTCAATCTATCTATCTGTATATTTAATTATCTATTTAGCTATCTATCTAATTATCTAAATATCTATCTAACTGTATGTATATCAAGTTATCTATCAATCAATCTATCAATCAATCTCTTTGTCTATTTTTATATCTATCTATCTATATATCTACCTAGCTATCTATCTATCTATCTATCTATATACCTAGCTATCTAGCTATCTATATATCTATAGATCTACCTATATATCTATCTAATTATCTACAATCTCACTATCGATCTATCTATCTATATATCTATCTGTGTCTATCAATTTATTTGCATTTATGTCTATATATATATATATGTATGTATCTAAATATCTATCTATTTATATATATTTTCTATCTATTTATCTTTCTTTCTTTCTTTATTTCGACTATCTATCTATCGATCTACCTATCTATCTATTTATCTATCTATTTGTCTGTATATATATATATTTATATATATCTATATCTATATCTATATCTATATGATCTATCTGTTTATCAATCAATCAATCTATCTATCTATCTTTCTATCTATCTATCTATCTATCTATGTATATATATATATATATATATAATTCTATCTATCTCTCAATTTATCTATATATATATATTTCTATCTATTTGTCTACTCATCTATCTATCTATCTATCTATCTATCTACCTATAAACATATCTAGCTATTTATATATCTATCTGTATGTCTATCTATATGTGTACGTATCTATCTATCTATCTATTAGTCTTTTTATTTTGTTGTCTTCTTTCTATATATCTATCTTTCTATCTATCTATTTATCTAACTATCTATCTATCTATTTGGATATCAATCAATCAATCAATCTATCTATCTATCTATGTATCTATCTATATTTCTATCTATCTATCTACTATCTATCTATCTATTTATATCTCAATCAATCAATCAATCAATATCTCTATCTATCTATCTATCTAGCTATCAATTTACTTATCTAGTTATCTATCTATCTATCTACCTATATATCTATCTACCTATCTACATATCAACCTATCTATATATCTATCTATTTTTTATATATCTATCTATATCTCTAACTATATTTTTTTCTATTTATCTACCTATCTATTTGTCTTTCTATTTTTCTATATGTCAGTCTATCTAGTTGTCTATCTAATATATATATATATATATCAATCTGTCTACCTATGTAATTGTATGTCTATCTAGTTGTCTATATATATTTAAATCTATCTATCTATTTGTCTGTTAATCTATATATCTATCTATCTACCTATCTATCTATATTTCTTTCTATCTATCTATTATCATTTTATATATCAATCTATCTTTCTTTCTTTCATTATATCAATCTTTCTATATATCTATCTAATTATCAATTTAATTATCTATTTATTTATCTGTCTGTTTGTTTGTCTGTCTGTGTATCTATCTATCTATTTTTCTATCTGTATATCTATCTATCTATTTATATATCTATATGTCTATCTATCTATCTATCTATCTACATATCTATCTATCATTCTATCAATCAATCAATTTATCTATCTATCTATCTATCTATCTATCTCACTCTCTCTATTTATATCTATATGTAATTCTATTTATCCATCTATGTACCTAAATATCTATTTATCTATTTGATTGTATATCCATCTTCTATCCATCTATCTACATATCTATCTATCATTCTATCAATCAATCAATTTATCTATCTATCTATCTATCTATCTATCTCACTCTCTCTATTTATATCTATATGTAATTCTATTTATCCATCTATGTACCTAAATATCTATTTATCTATTTGATTGTATATCCATCTTCTATCCATCTATCTATCTAATTATATATAATTATGTTTGTGTATCTAGTTGACTATCTATCTATCAATATATATATATATATATATATATATATATATTCCTTTGTGTTTATCTCTCTATCTTTCAATCTATCTTTCTAATTATCTATCTATCTGTTTGTTTATCTAGCTAAATAAATTTAGGGACGAAAAAATCATTTGCTAAAATAAAGATTTCCCTTGCTAAATTAGCTAGGGAAATTTCCCTAGCTAATTTAGCAAGGAATTTTCTCTTACTAATTTAGCAAGGAATTTTTCCCTTGCTAATTTAGCATAGGAATTTTCCCTAGCTTTTTTAATTTCAAAACTATTTTCAGAATTTAATTTTATTTAAATATTTTAATATTTTTATATCAAATTGAATAAAAAATGAAACTATAATAATTTATAATAAACGAAAAAATAACAAAATTTTATTACATATTATTCATCATTGTATCTATCGACAGTGGATAAAGTATATTATATCCATTCATTGACATTGCTTTCTTTCACTCTGCTCCTCCGATCATCGTTTCTACTATGACAAGCTGTCCGAGTATCGGCACGTAATGTCAAGGTAAAAATCTCATCACTTATACTAGCTTTGTATGAGGAACAATGCGGTATAACACCTGTAAAAAATTTTAACCACTCAGTCAAGTTAAAATAAAAAAAAAGTTATGTTTTGATAAATATATAATCTTATAGTATATATGTAAATATATACTAGCATATCACTCATATATATTACTGCAGTATATGTGCTTAAAAACTATAGTATTATGTGTACATATATACTGAGTACAAATATACTCGATATATACGTAAATAAAATACTACAGTATTATATGCACATATATACTGACTTTATTTGTACATATATACTGAATTTGTTGTTGCTGCTGCTCCCGCTACCGCTGCCACTGCCAATGCCACTATAGCTGCCGAAGCTGCTTCTGATATAGCCACTACTGCATGTCGCTACTGCCGCCACTATTGCTGCCGATGCTGCTGCTACCGCCACTGCTGCTGTCGATGTCGCTACTGCCGCCACCGCTGCTGCCGATGCCGCTGCCGCCGCCATCGCTGCTACTGTCACTGCCGCCGTTGGCCTCTGTAGTGACTATTGCTGCTACCCCCACTGCTGGTGCTCCGGCTACATGTCACAGCTACCGTTGCTGCCACTGCCGCCACTACAACTACTGTCGCCACTGCAACCCCTACAACCACTGTCGCCGCTGATGCCACTGTCGCTGCTTCTGCCACTACTATCTATGTCTATGCTGCCGCTGCTTCCTGTGCTTCCGGTGCTTCCGCTGCTACCATCAATACCGCCACTATTGCTGCCTCTGCTGCCGCATCTACCACCACCACCGCCATCGCCGCCACCGCCGCCGCCGCCGATGCCGCCGCTGTAATTTACTACCATTGCTGTTGCTGCTACCACTGCTATTGCTACTAATAATAGATTTTTACGTACCTATAATAGGCTAAAACTCTACCCAAAAAATATGGATACACACAAACATATTCACAGATATATACAAATAGTTATTATGGACATGACCAAACACAAATTAAAGTTGATTGTCATTCAGCTTCAAAAAAAATTTAATTAAATAATTTAATATTTGTATATTAAATTGTATAAAAATAGAAACTATAAATGAAAATTTTTAATTAAACAAAAAAAATTCATTTAATAACTTAGTCTAATATAATATTTCAAATAACAAAAAAAATAACCAAATTATATTACAACTTATTAATCAATGTATCTATAGACTATGCATAAAGTATAATCTATCCATGCATTGACGTTGCTTCCTTTCTCCCTGCTCCTCTAATCACCAACTTTCTGCTACGAAAAAACTGTATGAGTAACGGTGCTTCATGTCAGTTGAAAAATTCTTTCACTTATACAAAGTTCGTATGGGAAACAATGTGACACTGTACCTGTAAAAAATTTAAACCACTCAGTCGAATCAAAATAATTTAAAAAAAAACTATGTTTTGATAAATATATATTATTACAGTAAATATGTACATATATACTAGCATTTCACTCGTACATATATTACTGCAGTATATGTACATATAAACTGTAGTATTATGCATATATATATACTGAGTACTTATATATTCATTATATATGTACATAAAATACTATAGTATTATATGTATGTATGTATTGACTATATATGTACGTATATAGCACATTTGTTGCCGTTGTTATTGCTCCCACTGTTGCTGCCGCTACCACCACCCCTGCCGCTCTCGCCACAGCTACCGCTACTGTTGGTGCTGCTACAACTGCTGGCAATGGCAATGGCAACGAAAATGATAGTGGCTTAGCCAGCGGCACCGGCACTAGCAGTGACATCGACACCGATAATGGCACTCGCACCGGCACCGGCAGTAGATACCACATTTATATATACTATGTACGTATGCTATATGCTTCCAAACAATATAGCAGAAAAAATCATACCAACTATATTAAATCACATCAATATGCATAGATAAAAAAATCATAAATTCATAAAACAAAATTACCTATTATAATATCTACAATGTTGTAACTATTAGTATCACAAAATTTCAAATATATTTTTCTTTCTTTCTTATTTAATGAAATACAAATTCAGAAATCTCATTATAAACCTTCCAAATAAAAGATAAAACTCAACAAGCAATTCACATTCATTTGTATCATATGTATTAATATTTCAAGAATAAAGAGAATCAAATAAAATATGTTTAAAAATATAGTATATAAATAAATTATGGTTTTCAAGGTTCAAATAACAAACTCACTTACAAGTAATCCTTGAGTGGTCATATATTTATTAATTTTATCATTTTTTTCTTCTTTTCTAAAATTATTCATCATTTTCATTACACATCTATAAAAATCACCAGTAAGCTAGAAATGACTCGAATTTTTAATAAAATAATCATTAGTTCAAGATACATTCAACCATACTTAAAGATTTATTAATTATAATCTCACATCATATTAATGATTTGCATCAGCCTTTTGAATTCTAGTCATTTATATTGTACTCTTCACAAATATATTTGTATTATTATTCATTATCTTGTGAATGCATTTCATAAAAGGTCAAATTTATACGTAAACAATCAATAAAGTGAAGCAAAAAAGAGTGAATATATTAAGTAATAGTCAAGTGTGTTCCAGAAAAAAAATATATATTTAGTGTTGGACATTTTTTTGAAAAAATTTCCAAAAAAAATATAATTTGAAAATATTTAAGAAATGCTATCTAACCTTTTTATATTTCAAAAATAAAAACCCAAATATACTCTTACTCATCTACATCATGTAAAAAACAAAAAATCAAAAAAAAAACATATTAATATATATACATACATATATATATATATATATATATATATATATATAATATGTTTATACATACGAACATATATACAACATATACATATTTAACATATACATATTAATAAGTTTATACATGTATACAAGATATACATTTACACATTTTAACATATATATTGTAAATGCTTTTGTTTTCAAAAATAGTATAATCAAACAAACTATTTTTGACTTTTGTTAAATATTAAAATATATTTACCTAATCAAACAGGTAAATATATTTTTAAAATTATTTTTTAATCACAATCTTAGTCAACATGAGAAAAAAAAAATATATTCATCTATATTTTTAAAAGCACCAAAATATAGATATTTTTTATTTTGAACATTGATTCTTAATTATTTTCATATTACAATCCTTTTACATAATTTTCCTTATTTTTTTCTATATTATTATTTTACTAATAAATTATCTACCTAATCGAATAAGTAAATATATTTCAAAAATTTTTTTAATCACAAATTGAGTCAACTATCAAAATTAAAAAATAATTGTATATTATATTCTCAAGAATCTAATCAATTCCAATTGTTTAGTAAATCATCTAATAATGTTAACTAGTTGTAATCAAATTTACACTTATAGATATAATAATATAACTTTTGTTAATGTATTTTTTATCTTAAAGACATTTACAACATTCTTTAGCACCAAATTAACATAATATAATACAAAAGCCTAACAAAAATTTTACAATTTCAATTCCAATATTTTTTATTTGTGATGTTATAAAATGCTCATAATTAATTTGGAAATTTTCTAGATGAAATTAACATTAAAAAAAATTCAAAAAACACTAATTTTATTTGCATCATTATATAACTTAATAATAATCTAAAATAACTTAAAACATATTTTATTCTTTCTTTGTTATATTTGTTTTTAAATCTAAATAAAAATTCTCTAATTGTGGGAATTAAAATATCAGTTGAGTGCATAAATATAATAAAATATTTATTTTAGATACATCACACAAAAGTAATTATCATTTTATATTTTTTATGATATTCATTCATCCGACACAATTAAATATTTATTTCTAACTCAATCAAATAATTTTACATCAAATTTTTAATAATTACTATTTTTTTAGAATATTATTTTTTTTTCATGAAAACTTGGATTAATAATCAAATTTAAATAAAAAATAATAATATATTCATCTATTAATTAATATATATGATGTTTTACTAAATTTCAATCATTAATCAATATAATTGAATTTGATCAAATTTAAAGAAACCCTTTTAGATTTGAAGTAAAAAATAATTACTACTTTTATAATAATAATAATAATTATTATTATTATGTTCTTCATTAATTACTAATTTAACTAAATATGCATGTAACACTCATCTTATTATAATTTTCAATAGCATATTCATTTTCCTAAGATTCAATGAAATTTTCATGTATAATATCTATTTCATAAAGTATATTTATAATATTTAATTTTTTTATAAAATCACGTATACAAACATTTATTCTATTTCATTTTAAATTTCATGACATTTTTAAATTATCACAGAAAATATTTATCATTATATTTCTATATTCGTAGTTTTATTACAAAAAATAAACAAAATCAAATCATCATTGATAATGAATACAAATATATTTCTATGTATGATCCTTCCTTTTATTTAATTTATATTTTACTTGACTTACATCCTCAATTTTTTTTATAAAAAATGCTAGTTCACTATCTTTAAATCTGCTAGTTTACAAGCTTTTTTATGTTATGAATTTTGATAGTCCTCACTCATATTTTCTTTTGACATAATCAATTAGACATCAATAAATTTTCTTGAATAGATGTATAAGATGGAATGAGACGACAAACCCCAGCACAATCCAAGTATTAGGCAGAAGTGATCCCTAACTAGACATGACCCAAACCCTAGCTAGCCAAGGTGAAGTCCAGGCGAGCCAACTCAAGCTAACTACTAGCCTTGACTTGGACCATTTCGACTCAATCAAACCATGCTCTATTTTTAAAACTGATATGTTAGTTTCATACACAAACTCAAGTAAGAAATTTTGCCCAACACAAAGCATGACCCACACCAAATTCAACATGCACAAGCAAGTTTTGAGAGTCATATCATGTCGACTATCACACCCATTTGTGTCACACAAGCTAGATCACATGGTGCAACATGACCCAAGTCATCCCATTGCTGGACATGCATGGGTCTGATCATGTTGGGCATGCATGGGTCAACAATAGTTTTGAAAAATAGCACATTAGCATGCTTGAAATTGTTTTTCATAGGCATGCATTAAGATATGATTTCCAAAACTAAATCTATAGCATATAATCAAGTATCTCATCCACCACCTCCTAGAAGAAACATACTAATGACTGGAACACATTTTTAAAGTAGCAAGTATTAATACCTGTTGAACAGATGGCTTCCATTCACAATCACAATAACATCTGACTTATTTTTGAAGTTGACAGTAGAATATACATTATTTTTAAACATGACAATTGATTAACACACTGGATATCATAAAAATTTTAAAATTACATGTATTAGACACGATTAGATGAGAATACTCCTAATATTATTGATAATCTAATAAATCTATATTATTCATATATTTGTTGAAAACTATGTCTTTGTGACTTGACAAATATCTTCATTCAAAGACAATATATCTCTGGTTAGAGAATCATCAGACATTGAATTTCCAACTTTTAAGAGTAATACTATCAAAATATTAAACTTTGATGTTGAATCATCAGCTGGATCATAATGGACCAACAGGGCCCAAATTTTTTAAGCTTGGTCAACACATTTTTCACTGTCAACCACAACACATTACCAAAGAATGTAGGCAATTAAAGCTCAATGGACTGACAAAGACATTCATATTAGATTCATGTCAAGTAAAACCAACATGACCAAGCAAGGGAAAATCTAGTACATGGCCTAGCCTATAGCTAACCCAGACTAGACTGGATTTGTTGTCATGGGCAACAAATTGCAACTGGTCCTAGCCCTATCACCAGACAATAAGCAGGAATAGAGGGCAACCTCAACTACCTACCACAAATAATGTAGGCAGCATGCTTGCTCAAACGTATCATTACAAGATAATATTAAAAAACACAACTAAAAATATAAATCTGAAAAAACAAAATTTTAAGAAATGT
Organism: Sapria himalayana; assembly: GCA_029783825.1. Taxonomy (NCBI): domain Eukaryota; kingdom Viridiplantae; phylum Streptophyta; class Magnoliopsida; order Malpighiales; family Rafflesiaceae; genus Sapria; species Sapria himalayana. The sequence goes on from JAREIK010001889.1 coordinate 72,425, forward strand.
ATGCTAAAATAAGGTTAGTCCATCTAGTTAGGATCATTATATTTGTATATTTTAACATCCACTTGTAGCTCTTTTATTTTATCCTTAAAATTCAATCATAAATATTCTCAATCTTTTAAACATGTCAATTTTAAAAATATTTGATAATAATGTTATTCTCCTATCCGCTGTTATCAAAATCATACGATTCACAATTTAATTCACGATTAAGAGAGTAAACAATCTAGATCTTTAAAGAAATAAAAATCATGCATTAATTAATCACTAAATTACTAAATCACGAATCGATTCAATACTAATTATCAAGAATTAATTAACATTAAAAAAATAACTCAAACATTTAATATTATGAATTTAACGTAAAAAAATAATAAAATACCAAAAAATCTTAAAATTTAAAACTAAAATACCAAAAAAAATTACCGATGATAAGAACTATAAATTAATTAACGTAAAAAAAGCACAACAAATTTAATTTACAATTTGATTCGATTCATGATTTACTAATCATTCATTCCAATTTTTAATTCAAATCTCAATTTAACAACTATTCTTCTATCTCAAATCATATTCATAATCATAACAAAAATAAATTATGACAATATACTAGATACTAGAAAATATAATAAATCAATCGCTCATTAGAAGAATGTCAAGCTGAACATATTAATTTCTCATATCACATGTTAAATAAAATATAATAATACATAATATTTAAGTTTTTCAATAATTTACTTATTTCAATGGACATCCTCAACATTTGCTTTCAAATAACTGAATCAAAAAATTATTTCTAAATTTGATATTAATCTTCATCCTTGAAAGTTCACAATAATTATTTTATACTTATCTTTATAATATTTAAAAAAATTATCTAAATATTTTAAATTCTACTCAGATTTTTATAATTAATTAATGCAGAAGAATATGTATTTAATAATATTTTTTATATCTTTCTTCTTTACATTAGTATTCATAGAAGATGCCAAGTAATTATGATATTAAATAAAAAATTAATATTTTAAATATTTACTTTCGATCTTTATTGTTATGACAAAATTGAGTGTTCACTATATTTATTAAAAAGAATTAATATTGCATATATACCTAAATATAATATATTTAGTAAGAGTATATATAGTAAGTACAGGTTCATCGTATCATAAAAAATTTTAAAAATAAAATTTCTGTAATTCAATCTAAATTATTAATTATTATTTTATTAATTTTATTATTAATGTATTCATATATCACAAATTAGTAAGCAATACTTGAATCCAACAAAATATATATATAATTTCAATAATACCTAACATCCTCTTAGAATTTTTAGGACACTTTACTTACATAGAATATAAAACTCTCATAATCTTCTAAATATTTTAATATATTTTCATAAATTTTGTATATATTATAATAAGGAGAAAACTAGAAGTCAATCTTCATTATTAAATTGATTATATGACATATATATATTATGAAAAATCACATCTAAAAAATTATTTTAGATGATTCTTACGAACATGCTTATAATAACACCATTATTTGATATATTATTTGTATTATACTAACCAACCTTTCAAATCGAAGAAGGTTTGCCAGATTATTATTGTTTGTAGCATTCTCCATTATGCCAATTTTAATTTACTTTCCAAATTCTTTTTGAAACCTTGCATATTTCCCCCTCCTAGTTGCATTACCAGTTGATGAGTCGACAGCTGTACCTGGCATTCCTTGAAATCCAACATAGTAGGTTCACAACAGAAAAAAAATGGAGATTGAAGATGGAAGAGATTGATTTTCTTCAATTTAGCAAAAACAATTTTGTTGTCATCATCATCATCACTCTCAAAGGAATCCTCCACCACGAGTTTGTTTATCATGTCAGCCACCTTTCTGATTAGCTTCTTCTTAATCATTTTTAGGATGCCATGTTGTTGCAGCATCTCTCAAGGAACATTGAGTGGCAACATATTTGAATCAACAAGCCCCTGCACACAAATTCATGCCAATTATATGCCCACACTAATTTTGAATAGAGAACAGTGCTCTGCAAAAAGCTTGCCTTCAAGTAGATTAGATATTTAGGCAGCAGTTCATCAAACTCTCAAAAATAAATACCCATCTCACATATAGCTTCAAATTGGCCTTGTTGGTATTATAAAAACTATCATATAGATCATGAGGAGCTTTTGGAGGAACATAAAGAAGAGCCTTGAAATCAACGTCACTTTATGCAGCGAAGTGAATCCATGCCGTAGGCTTATCGTCGCTTAAATCTTGTTTGAAAAAAAATTGAATGAGGTGTAGAACAATGGATGCTGTAAAGAAACTTGGTCTTTACCTTTTACGAAGATTGATAGTATATTCTTCCTTTGTCACCTCCTCTTGGAATCCTAAGCCAAATCACCTTCACATCATTTAGAAGCTACCACCAGTATGTGGTTTCCTTGATTGTTTTTGTCTTTGATTTCCCTTTCCCCTCTTCCTCTTCATGATCTTCACCTGATCATCTTCCACCTTAACCATCTCATATTCCTTTTTAGAAATGCTTTCTGTAATGTAAGAACAAAATCATGCTTGATCATTAAAAATGGTCGGATGAACAAAAAAGATTTTTTTATCAACTGAATGATTACATCATCATCATCTTCATTTGACTCATCATCATCTCCAGGAACCTCTACACCAACATCTTTGCTTGCCCATAAATTAATTGGAAAGTTAATGAATTCAGAATACTTTTTCACTAGTTCTTAAATCCAAAAAGTTGACAGTTAATACTCAAAATGGATAATTAGAAACTAGCACACAGGATACACACGACCCATCAACTAGTTCTCATCAACTTGTTCCCTAGCTTCATCTTTCATATGCAAACTAATTTTAGTTCCCCTTCCAAGTGGTTCATTCCATGTGTCCTCATAAATTGAAAATTCTCTCTCTGCCTTGGATTCTCATACATGTCTGAAATACCACCATGAAAAAGTGAAGAGCAATTTTCAAAAAAAATTTTGTTGCATGAATACATGGCCTCGGATGTCTTACAGCTTGTCTTCATTATGTTCTCTAACAACTTCCACATAATCTACATCAAGATACATAGAGTAAAATCCAACTCCAAATTAGACAATCTGATTAAGATCTCTAGTAGTCTGCATTTTCTCAATAAATGCTGCCAGCCATTATCCTTCATTAACATCCATTAAAAATTTACAAACTTTGAGAAATTTTCAGTGAATACCTGAAGCTCTGATTGGCAGTCATCCCTAAGTTCTTGATCAAATCCTTTTTCATTATGCCATAGCCATGATCATGAATATAAATAATCCTCTTCTCTTTATTCAATCTAATCTGCACTCACACCCGTATTCAACGCACATCCATTGAAAATCAATTTCCATGAACAAAATAAGCAAGCAAGGAAGCAAACATGGATCTCGAGCTTGGCATCGTCGCCTTCACCTATAACATTTTTGTTAGTGAGAGAGAGAAATCTAATTTTGTCTAGCACTTACATGAAATAGCACTTGAATCAGAGAAGCATTATGAAAAGGAACGCAAACACAAAATTTTAAAACAACACTTACATCAGAGGCAATAGAAATCAACTCTCACTAGAATTTTTCTGCATTGCCAGATAGAGGAGACAAAGTAGAACTAGAACATGAAGAAGCATCGCTCTCTTCATCGTTGGGGTTTTGCTTCCTTTCATTTTCTCACTTGAAAGTCAATCGATATTTTTTTTAACTTGTTTAACATGTTTTCTCACTACACAAATAACGTCGGAATCATGTTTAACTTGTATTAATTTTAAAATATTAATATTTATTTATTTATTTATTTATTATTCTAAGAATACATATTTTATTTTAAATTAAATATTAGTTTTTATTTTTTTTATTATACTATAATTATCTACTCAATTCTTTAATTCTTAGAAATTTTAGTAGATGCAAAAATAAAACTTGAATTAAAATTAACTTTGGGTCATTTGGTAGTTATTTTCAAAAGTGTAAAAAGGGCTAAAATTAATTATAAATGTATTACAGATAAAAAAAATATCATTAATAATATTTTGAAAAACTTTTTTAAACCCTAAAAAAATACCCGAAGTATTCTTTTATTAAGCACGTAGGAGAAATTTATTTTATAGCTCGTCAAAAGTTTTTGGATATAATTTAAACATTAATTTATTTATTCTTAAATAACAATTTATTTTATTTTAAATTTAATGAAAACTATGATTTTTTTTATAATTCAAATATTCCAAATCATTTAGTAATAATTTTTAAAAAAATTTATAATAATCATTAAATTTTTTTTAAGTTTTAATAATATAAATATTTACTTGTTTATTTGTTAATTCGAATTTTTTGTAAATATTTTTTGTATAATCATACAAATGATCATTTTAGATTTTTATTAATACAAATGTTTGTGTATGTTCATATATTATTTCAAATATTTTTTAAAATATTTATAATTATAGAATTAATTATCTAATGTATGTATTAATACAAATATTTAAATAACTTTATTAATTAATTCAAATAATAATTTGTATATTTTTTTTTAAATTTTATTTGCTAGGGAAATTCTATCGCTAAATCCATCACTAAATTCTGGATTTTATTAGCTAGGAAAATTCATCGCTAAATTCATGATGTAATTAGCTAGTGAAGTTTCATCGCTAACTCCATCACTAAATTCTAGATTTTAATAGCTAGGAAAATTTCATCACTAAAACAGTCACAAAATTCTGGATTTTTATAGCTAGGGAAATTCCATCGCTAAATCTATTGCTAAATTCTGGATTTTATTAGCTAGGGAAATTCGATCACTAAATGGGTCGCTAAATTCTAGATTTTATTGGCTAGACAAATTTCATTGCTAAATCCATCACTATATTCTATATTTTATTAGTTAGAGAAAATCTGTCTCTAAATTCGTTGCTAAATTTTAGATATAATTAGCAAGAGAAAATTCGTCACTAAATTCAAGATGTAATTAGCTAGGAAAAATCTTTCACTAACTCCGTCACTAAATTCTAGATTTTTATAGCTAGGAACATTCTGGCATTAAATCCATCATTAATTCTAGATTTTAATAGCTAGAGAAATTCTGTAGCTAAATCCATCACTAAAGTTCAGGATTTTATTAGCTAGGGATATTCCGTTGCTAAATCCATCACTAAATTCCCAGCTTTTCTTGAACGGAACTTATGAAAATTTTTCGTTGCTAATCCATCGCTAAATTCTCTGCTTTTCTTGAGTGGAATTTACAAAAATTTTCCATCGTTAATCTGTCGCTAAATCCATCGCTAAATTTCCTACTTTTTTTGAGTGGAATTTACGATACTTTTTTGTCGCTAAATCCATAGCTAATTTTTTATTCAACGAAAAATCATAAATCCCTTGCTATTCCATAGCTAATCCCTCGCAATTTAGTTAGGGATTGATCCCTAGCTAAATTTTCCTAGCTAAATATATATTTTCTTGTAATGAATCTATCAATTTTTCTATCTGTCAATCTGTCTATGTGTCTATCTATCTATCTATCTATATCTCTATATATCTCTCAATATAGTTGTCTATCTATCTATATATCTATCTATTTATATATCTCATTATGTATCTATCTATCTAATTATGGACTTATCTATCTGTCAATCAATCAATCTATCTATCTATATATCTAACTATTTTCTGTCTTTCTAACTATTTATCTATCTATATTTCTATATGTCTATCTATCTATCTATTTATATTTCTATCTATCTTTCTTTCAATCTATTTATCTATCTATCTGTCTATATGACTAAATATTTGTCTATATATATATATATATATATATATATATATATATATATATATATATCTATCTATCTACCATCCTATCTATCTATTTATTTATGCATCTGTCTATCTAACTCTATGTCTATATATTTATTTATTTATCTATTTATCTAACTATCTATATAACAATGTGTCTATCAATATAACTGTCTATCTATCTATCTATCTATCTAACTATCTATCTCTCTATGTGACAGTTTTTTTATCTAATTGTCTATCTATCAAATTTTATATCTGTCTATCTTTTTATTTCTCTCTATCTATCTATATATTTTTCTATCTCTCTAACAATCTATTTATTTATCTATCATTCTATTTATCTATCTATATATTTGTCTTCTCTATCGATTTGTCTTTATATCTATGTGTCTATCTATCTATCTATTTGACTGTCTATTATCTTTCTTTATTTCTTTCTATCGATATATATATATATATTTGTCTATCTATCCATGTTTCTATCTATCTATTTAAAATTCTATGCATCTATTTGATCAATCTATCTATTCATTTATTTATCTATCTATCTATATGTCTATATGCTTACCTATCTATCTATATGTATGTATATATATATATATATATATATATATATATATATATATATATATATATATATATATATATATATATATATCTATCTATCTATCTCTCTATCTATCTATTTATAATTTATTTATCAATCTTTTTATCTATCTATTTAGCAATCTATATATATATTTATCTATTTGTCTCTCTATCTATCTATTTATCTATGTATCTAACTATCTAATAATCAATATATATATATATATATATATATATATATATTATTTATTTATTTATTTATTTTTCTTTATATTTATTTATCTACCTATCTATCTATTTGACTACAAGAAAAAGCCCAGGTGGCTGGGAAAAAATGTCTGTCTCTATTAATTTTTTCAATCAATAAATTAGAATAATGACAGAATAATTACTGAAATTATCCCAAGTTAAAGTGCTTATTTCAAAATATTAATGAGGAAAAATAATTCCCAAAAAATTTTTTAACGACGAAAACTCCCTAGCAAATTATTTTTTACCTTCACTAATTTTTATCGTAAATAAGAATAGTAATGAATATTTATCAACTGAATATAACCAAATAATTCCTTAGCTAAATTAGCAAGGAAAAGTTCCCTTGCTATTTTCATTCCAAAACTATTTTGACAATTTTTTTTTCAAAAATCTGATTACATATTTTAATATTTTTATATTAAATCGAATAAAAACATATACTATAAATGATTTTTTATATTTTAATTTTTTTATATTAAGAAATTATTTTGATACAATTATTACAAAGTTAAAAAAACATAACATAGCTATATAATCATTTAAAACAAAATCATCATCCTCATCATTAGCTGATGCATTTCTACTAGGCACTTCTATGTGGTTTCTTTGTTACAACTCTGTGTCATATCTGTCTAGTAAAGAATGCTAACTCTAATTCCATTTAGGATATCTAATGTTGTATTACATCAAGTATTACTCAGAAAAATTATTTTGAACTTCCTCAACAACATTATTATCAACACTAAAATCAAGAATCAAAGCCACAATATTATAAACTAATGAAAGGCATACTCTAAACACAAAACAAAAGCAAACACATGTGAAGAAAAAAATTATTTAATTTTTAAATGCGCTGGATGATCAGATCTAGCAGCTCAAGCATCTACTACAACTTTATCTTCCAATTTCAAGAACTTTACCAATACCTTTTCATTCTTTTTAGGGGCTGCTACTGCATATATGAAATAGTTATGTAAAACTAAACAAGAGAGAAACCTAATAAAAGAATTAACAACCCAAACGAGTAATTAAATAATATAGTGTAGCTATAAAAAGTATTTAGAAACAAATACAAAAATTTAAACTAGCATTCAATGAGAAATCGAATCATGCAGTTTTTCCCAGGGATGGGTTCCTAGGTCTGATTCCAACACTATGTTCTTCCCTTCAGTATTAAGGATAAAGACAGTAACTAGATCCTCCAAGCATCTGGCTCTAATCCCATTAGCTAAATCTTTTTATTATTCCAAGACACCAAACTTGTGTGTCCCATGTTTCCCTAACGTAGATGAACATTTCTTCACCATATCCAACAACTCAAACCTAGAAAAATGAGATGATGTTATCAATTGAATAGATACATAAAATGATACACATACTAATAATCAACTTGTTTTTTAACAAGAATACAAAAAAGTAAAATCAAATAAGAATTAGCTGAGCAAATAATTTGAGCAAAATGATAGAAAAAGAAGGGAGCTTTGCATGTCCTTCATGAACCCATGTTGTTATAGTTGAGCAACCAGCACCATCATCAAAATAGCCACCTTAATAAACATATAGACATCCGCAACAAGCACCACAACTAGGAGGTGGGCTACACCAATTTGTGTTTGCTCGCAATAAAGAAAGTTTTCTGGCATTCTTCTGGGCTCATCATGCTCTCCTCTTCTTGGTGTAGGCTCAAACTATATCAATTTTAAGGCTCAAACTGCATAATTTTTAAGGCTCGAATAGCATCAACACAACCACAAAAACTTTCATTTTGCAAAAGAAACATTTCAAAAAACAAAAACAAAAACAAAATCAAAATCAAAATCAAAAACTTTTTTTTCATGGCCCCAATTGTAGCCATCCATTACAAGATGGTGACCTCGAGAAATAAGCTATAGATTGTTCATTTGGTTAAACTAGTCAGAGATGTGCTACAGAAGTAGGATGGCGAGAGTTGAGGTGAAGGAAAACCACAAGCGGGTCTAATTTCTGACTCAACCAAGGAAGTCAAGATAAATTAATCAAATAGAATGGTGAAAAACTTCGAGACATTAGCATTGCCATACTTACATTGGTACTCATCATAAAATTCATAAAATTTAGTGATCTGCCGACTTTTGTGATTGCCCCTCAGGATTTTGATCCACTGTGGATAGCACACTTTGAGAGCCACTAGGAGTGAGACTGTCTCGACTAAATAATATCCATGATCAACATAATCCTACATCCAACTGATCAATGTCTGAGACAACACACTATTTTAAATGGAAGAAAAAAATCATTGGTTAGGTTAGTCAGCCCACAAAGAACAAAACCAGAATCAAGAACAACGATGCCACCATAAAAATCTTCTCCTATTTTGTTACACATAGATAGAAATCATGTGCCCACAATTTGCTAACTATTCCTTCTTAATGAATTGAGGAGATAAGAGCTTTGAGACAACAAATACAATGAAAAACTTGCATTAATTTAGCCCTTTCAACTTATCATCTAATATTATTCTCTGCCTATCTCATGGATTATTTTAAAAAACAATAAAATTTAATGATTAATTAAAATTAAAGAATAGCACCATGGATTCTCATTGGGGGGAGGTGAAGATGATGGATGTTAGCATACCTGTAGATTATTTTTTTATATATAATCTCACATCTTCTTTACAACATTAGAATGAGATAATGCATCTCACTTGTACCGAAATAATTTATTAGAGCATATGTAAGAGGAACATGAAGCCAGAAATCTAGAAGTTTTTTTCTTTTCTTGTTTCTCTCTCAACCTTGATTCATCATTTGAAGCTGTGAAGCAAAAATATGTATTTAGACAGTATACAAATTGACTTCACCATGACATATTTAACCCTAAAAAACTTTTACCTGTCTCATCTTCTTCCTCCCATTTTTTTGATTCCATATTTTTTAAAATAAAAAAAAACCAAAAATAATTCAAAAATAATTATTATAAAAAAGTTTCACGGTTAAAATAAAAACATAACATAGTTTCATCATCATTTAAAACAAAATCATCTTCATAATTAGCTAGTGCATTTTGCTAGCCTGACCTACGTGGTTTTGCTATTGGAACTCGGAATGCTATCTATTGTGTCAAGGCCACTAACTGTGACTCAATATAGGACATCTACTGTTGCTTAAAAATATTACTTTCTTTCATCTCATCATTCACTTTTTTCATTTCTTGCATTTCTTCATTCTAATGAGTAAAATGCTTATCTTTCTCTTCTTTCATTTCCTACATTTTTTTCTTAAATTAAGTAATCTGCTCATTTTTCTCTTTCATTTCTATCTCCATAACTTCAAAACATTCATTTGTTTTAATACTTGTTATTCAACTACCTCATCCACCATTGCTATGATAAAGGAATAAGAAGCACGACTGCTACAACAAAATGCCACTCCCTTCGAGCCGATATCATACACTTGCTACTTCTTCTGATCTTTTATAGTCTCCAAATAAATAGGATCATAGTCAATTGGTTGAAGATTTATAGAACCTTAAATTCGTTGAGAAGCTGCATCACTCATTCCTTCACTCGTTCCTATGATTAAATAGATAAAATACTATTCTTGATATACATAAAATAAATTTAATATTTTTCATTCCACACACCTTTAAATTTATTGTAGTATTCTAAAAGTTTATTAATATAACATATTCTTACAGTAATCATCTGAGTCGTATTGCAACAAACTGTCCATCTTCTTTCTTCACATGCATCCTCTTAATAATCTTATAAAAATTGGGAACTCGACTCAATTCTCCAACCTAAAGTATGTATATTTATTGAGTAATATATTAACAAATGTTAGAAAATTTTAGCTAAAATAATTAAACCATGCATATATTTTATTTGTTTGGACTATTAGGCCAACTACTAAATATATAAGTGTTTTAAACTTATAAAATGTACCAAATCTTGTCCGTGCTCAATGCTCGACTTTGACACTATTGTGTGGGAAGACATTTCTATACCTGGACCACCTACCTCAGTCCACTGGTTTTTACTGGCTATCTTTGATTTTTTCTTCATATCTAGCTCCTCCCAATAATTAAGCCACTCAGGCCACTCATCATCGGGTATAAAATAAAGCCTATCTTTTAGAATCTTTAATTTATGGACAAAATCTCAGTACCGTTCAATAGCTTTGCTCTCCCCCAATTACTTTATCTATCCATAAAATTTGTGGTCCAATGTGTACCGATTCTATATATAGAAAATTCATAAAATAACTATATTAATAACAAGGAGATAATTATTTAATGCTTGAATAATAACCAACATAATAATTAACTAATTAGATAATTACTTTTCAATGCTTTTGTTTATTTGTTTTTACTTAAATGACATTAAAGTTAGACTCGCTTGTTGATTCAAAACTTTCTTCCATGAGAATGCTTTAGAATCAACCATTTTCTTGAAAGATATTGTAATTATAGCCAAACACTTATGAGATAAAACGAAACTATAAAAATAAAAAAATAACATTGAAAATAAGCAAATCATAACTTTATTTAAAAATAAAACCACTAATAAGAACATCATAATTTTTAATTCAAGTAATATTTATATATTTCTTATACATCTCATCCACAATCTCTATTACTAACACAGCACTACATGTAGAGGAAGGCACAACATTTGATGATGTCGATGGCACTGTAAATGGGAGAACTATTGGTCTAAAATGTGGTGTAGAAAATGGTGATGGATCAAAAGTGTGTGCAAGAGGGACAATAGGTGGTGACCTTATATCTCATAAAGGTGATGGTATAGGTGTCAATGATGGTGATGGTGATGTTGATGTTGAAGTCTAGATATGGTGGGTATGAGATGGTACTGACTATATAACATGTTGTAAAATACTAGATGAATTTCATCTATTTCTGCATCCACGTCCACCTCTACTACATCCACGTCCTTTAGGCACCAACTACCGACAAAAAATAAAAACATAGAACAAATAATAAAGATATAATGAACATCAGTAATGGATTTTCAACAAACTTTTGAAAATGTTTGAAACTATAATATTCTAATACAATTATAACAATTTAATTATCGGCATCACTATCATCCTCTAATGGATCTTCTGACATTTCATCTGATTCTGATGGAAGTTCCAACTCATCTTTAGATAGAAAATAATAATCTTCAACTTCTATTAGACAACCATTTGAGTAACATAAGTTTTATGGATCTTCATCTACATGCATAGGCTCAATATTATTTATGCCATCTTCTTGAAATACTAGTTCAACAGCTAAGTTTGAACTTCTTTATTGATATGTTTGTACTTAAAAATTTGATCGAGATTTAAATTTGCAAATGGCCAACAAGTCACTCTTATCATGAGATAAACTCGGATATGTATAATAATATACTTGAGTGGCATGAACTGCCATAATACATGGCTCATATTGATTAAATCTACATTTATGGTTAAGATCCACTAGCTTATAATCCAAATGAATCTTTGTACCCAAATTTCATGTAGGTTGAAACCACTCACATCTTAAAAATACAATTTCTATTATTTTTGAATCCAGGATACTCCAACTCAATAATTTCTATGAGTTGACCATAGTAATCAATCTCATCTGCACTATAACTTGAGCCTTTAATGAATACACTACTATTCATAGTTTGTTTAGAAAAACCATGTCCTATTGTGTGAAATTTATATTTATTGATAAAATACTTAGGATAGGTTGTCACATATCAAATGAGCCATTACTTAGATTCTGTATGAATATGTTCTAATCTCCATTTGAAGGATCATTTGTCTATTGCATAATTCAAAAATTATGTTAAATACTAAAAGATACTAATAAATCAAAATATGGAAAAATTAAAGCTTAAGAATTCTCACATAGTTCTTGAACCAATTAACAAATTTTATTTCTAGCATAGAATTGACCTCATGGCTGGAAATGGTTGGTTGCCTATGTTTTAACTGTGCAACATAAACACTACATAAATAAAAACAAGGGGGAGAATAATGGATATCAAATTTTAATTATGTTTTATTCGGGACAAAATTAAATAATGATTAAACCTTCGACCATTTTGGCTATGCATACTCAATAAATGGTGGAACCTCTTCACAATTAAGTAAAACATAACTCTGTGTTGCGTTGTACTCTTCATATATCATACATCCTTTCTTTTCTTTTCCAGATGCTCTTCCAAGGTGCTTGAAAATAGATAGCTTGTCTACAAATTCATATTCTACCAACACACAACCTTCATCATTCCAATGCACATTTCTATTCTTTGTATTGACATGATTCTCTAGATAATAAGAACATAAAGATGATGCTTCTTCTACTAAATATGCATTGCAAATTGAACCTTCACCTTTTGCCTTGTTTCTAATATTCAATTTCAACTTACGAAGATACCTACAACCATTATGTTAGGTTTCAATTTAATCAAATAACAATTTTAATTTATGCTTGAAATAATAAAACATAGCTACTTATATTTATTTACCTTTCAAAAGGATACATCTACCTATATTGCACTAGGCCGGCTATCCTTGCTTCATATGACAAATGGACTGGTAAATGCTCCATTGAGTCATACAAGCTTAGTGTGAATATCCATTCAAGCTTACAAAGAATGAAAGGAATGTCATTCTCCAGCCTCACCATGTCATCTGTTTTGATTGTGGTTGCAGTTAGATGTTTGAAGAACAAACTAAGTTATGTAAGGACCTTCCAAACACTTAGGGGAAGTATTTCACACAAAGCAATTGGTATTAATCTCTACATAAATACATAACAGTCATTATTTTTAATTCCAAATAACATAAGATTCTTCATATCCACACATCTACACATATATGACACATATCCATCAAAGAATTTCAAATTTTTAACTCATTCACACAATGGCTGACTTTCCTTCTTATCAAGTGTGTAACAAACTTTACTGTATTTTCTTATAGCCGCATTATTTTACAATTCAGGATGATGATAGTAATCATTCAACTCTTGTCTTGATTTTAAAGTATCTTTTGTTTTTCCGTCTACATTAAGGATAGTGTTGAAAACATTATCAAATACATTTTTTCGATATGCATTATATCCAAGTTATGATAAATTAAATTGGACTTCAAATAGGGCAAGTCCCAAAAATTACTGTGTTTTCTCCGGCCAAATATTTTGCATATTGGCCCATTAGTTCCAATAGCATTCATTTCAGTTACCTTCTTCTGACACAAACTTTGAATCTCTATCAAGATATCATCTCGTGGGATGAACAACTAATGCAACTGTCATCACTATTTTGTTTTTTTGAAATACAGTTCTATTTTTATGGAATGGATGATTTGTAGGTAGAAACTTATGATGGTTATCAAACCATTAATGTTTGCCACTGAATGTGAGGGTAAATGCATCACACTTTTTCATGAAAAATGGGCATACAAATTGTACTATAGTACTCCTACGATAGAATAATAAATATGTAGAAAAATCACTTACCATACACATAAGGGCCACCCGCATAATAAAATTTTCCTTCTTTGAGATGTCATATGTATTCATGCCAACATCTCACAAATTATATAACTCTACTATAATAGGCTATAAGAAAACATCCAACAAGTCTTTTAGTTTTTTTTTCCTTGGAACCAATATTGACATAACCATATATTACTCCTTCATACACAACCATGAAGGCAAATTATAAGGTGTCACTTTCATTGGCAATATTGAATACTTTTGTCCAGATTGGCCAAATGGCTGAAAACCATCAGTGTAGAGACCCAATCTCACATTTCGACTTTCAAATGGAAAATCTTGATATATATGATAAAAATGCTTCTAAAAAAGTGAATCTGATGGATGACACATCACCCCTTCTTCAAACTCATGATCAGAATGCCACCTAATATCATGTGCCATAGCATGATGCATATAGTCTTTATAATCGAGAATTAAAGAAAAGTAATATATCTTCTTAAATGCAAATTTCATATTTTGTCACATATCTACAACATGAGAGGTGCCTTCTTAAATTGAGGATGATCACAAAACTTACATTTAATTAAATCACTATCACCACCCCAATATAACATACATCAATTTAAACAACAATTAATTTTTTCCACTGGTGGACCGATGCCTCGTAGTAACTTCTTAGTTCTGTAAAAGTTGTTTGCGACAAAATTATTATCCAGAACAATCTCATTAATTAGTTCTGTCACCTAATCAAATAATTTCTTAGACATATGATTTTATGACTTCATGCGTGTAAGTCCAGCCACAAGTGACAATTACGAATGTGTTTTATAACTAGGCCACAACTCATTATCTAGAGCTTTAAGCATATCATAAAATTTTTGAGCTTTAGGATTAGGTGGTTCATTCATGTAATCCATATTGAAGTCATCCCCAATAGCTTCCATGACCATTCTATGATATGTTTTTGATGTTTCTTCATTACATACATATGATTTAGTACCCTTATTTTTGTCAATGTTCAGAGCCTTTGTTCTTCCTCATGATAAATCTAATCAAAATAATTTGGTACAAAACCATATTTAGCCACATGGTATCTAATAGTGTTTGCATCATAAAGAGTCATATTCTGACACTTGTAGTTATTACATGGACACTTAATTTTATCTCCATCCATCCATCTTGATTGATGACATGCAAAATTGATGAAAGTTTCTAACCCACTCAAAAAATCTTTATTCAAAATTCCATGCTTAAACCATTTGTACATTCACTAATGATCTGAACTCATCCTTCCTTGTTATATTTGCAAAGAATAATGCTCAATGATAATTCAAAATGAAACATACAATGACTTCAAATTATACTAATAATTAGATAAAATAACTTATAGATGAATATGGAAATATAATTTATCATGAATATCTAGGCAATGCATTTGCAGAATATAGATGAAGAAACATAGCAAATTTTAGCACACTAAAGATTAAAAGATATCATGTTATTGCTAGATAAAGGGAGCAAACCACGTGAAAGGACAAGAAAGGGAAGCAAAAAAGAAAGAAATTGAATGTTTAAAGGAGTAATCTTCTCATTTTTCAATGAAGATCAAAGACCAAAATTTCTATTGTAATTCAACTCAATCTTTGAATATTAAAATAAATAGGAAATAAAAAATTAATGGAATGAAGATCCAATTACAATAACTCTTGTAAAATTAATTAATGAAGAAATAAAACATGAAAGAAAACATATTTGGACTATAAAACATATCATACAAAGTATTCAACTAGAAAATATAGATGTGAACCACATTATAATTATAGATTTCTAGCATTACAAATATGGATTGATTAGAGATAGAAACTATTACAGACATTAACATTAACATAATTTGTATAAAACTACAATTAAATGAAAGTTTGGTAAAGAAAACTTACATACACATCAATTAATACCTAATCAATATGAAGGATGGAAACTTATTAATTTAGCAAAAATAATAGATATGGCCATCACTTATATATTTTTCCTGATTAGATATTTAAAAAAGGCTAAATTTGGGCTAGAGTAGCTCGAGAGGGCTATTTTTCACAATGCCCAAATGGTTAATGAGTAAATCAACCAAATGGCCACATCACTTTTTTTAAAAGCTTCTAAAATAGGTTAATTAATTTCATAAACAATTACATAGCTATAATTGCAAATAACTTAAAAAATATTTTAATATACTCATATTATAATTTTACACCAAAACAAAAAGTTGCAAATATATAAAGAGAAAAAATAAATGATACACATAAATACAAACAAAAAACTATACATACATGTGTGTGTGTGTGTGTGTGTGTGTGTGTGTGTGTATAATATATCAAAAGTATAATCATCTGCACAAAAAAAATTTATTAACATAAGCTAAATCTAAAATAGCTGAAAAGAAAAAAAAAATAAAAGGAAAACATATGCTATATTAAGAGTATCATATATCAAGAGTATTATAATATGCATTAATGATAATTTTTGATTTTTGTTTATCATTAATTTTTTATTGCTAAATATTGAATTTATCAAAAAATATACTACTAGAATAACATTAAATCTAAAATATCACACTAATATTAAAGATATTTTTTCTTATTAGAATTTATGATCCATTAAACTATTTTAATTAAAAAACATTACTTTGATATATTGATTCTTAGTAATAATATTAGAATCAAGATTAGATCATAGTCAAATTGTTGAAAATCATTATTTAATGACGTGTTTCATCTTGTTTGATTTTTTTGTTTTTATTTAGTTGTACAATATTTTTTTTAACATTTTTAATTTTTTGTATGTGTGACAAAATATTGGAAATTTATTTTTGTAAATAATTATATTAGTACACATGTTTCATTGTAAAGAAAAAAATGTGGATGTAAAGTAAACATAGACTGCACTAGATAAACAACTTCACATGCATCACACATCTACTACGTTGGATATATATACTATATGCACATTTAAAAAAAATGAATGGTTACTCTATTACTAATCAACTTATCTATCATATTACTCATGTGAACATTATATAATGATGGAATAATAACTTATTATAAATGTATACACAAAATAAGACACCATGCTAAGCTAGTGTGCTTAGAGAATGTATGGTATCTTGCTCTTCTTTGAATTCTAAAAATTACAGTGTCTTACTCTTCTTCTCCTCTTGTTAGTATTTTCTTCGTCCTATTTTACTATTCTTCTTCGAATTTAAAAGTTAGCATACTTTTTGTTGATTTGAAATCGATTAAACATTAAAAAAAATAATCATTAAAAAAAACTTCACACTTCTGATTTATTATTAACACACAAGAACTCAACAAAAAAGCACCATTTAGATTACTGCCAATTTTAAATTTGCAAAACTCATTACTAATTTTCAATAAATTATAATGAAAATAAACAAATAAAACACTAAGAGAGAGAGAGAGAGAGATGTTTTTTGTTTGATACGTATAGACGGCAATACGGGGGGAGAGACGGGTCACATACAAAAAAAATTAGAAACGAAATTATTTTATATTAAACCATAAATTGTATTATTTCATAAATAAATATATTTATGGTTAATAGTTAAAGAAATTTGTAAGGTTATTTTTTATAATATTATTTATAAAATAATAAAATAAATTTTAGAAATAATAAAAATTTATTGTTATAACACTAGAAAAAATAACTAATATTACTAATAACCATGAAAACTATTTATAAGTAATTAAATTTTCATATTACTTTATTTATTAAAAAAACATATTATTTCATATAAGTATTGATAAATTATATAAATGTATAATAAATAATCTCAAAAAAAAATAAATAACCAAGTAAATAATGAATAAGTGACATATCAATTATATTCAAACAACTAATTAAATATCTGATCATAAATTAAATTATAATTTACCATTATTCAAAAAAATAAAAATAAAATTTAATTAGTTAAAAATATAATTCATTAAAATTAGATGACAAATAAATTCATTAATAAAAAAAAGACAAAAATAACCAAATTAGAACTTATATATTACTATAACAAATGTTTATCAACTTGTATATTTACATAAAAATATCCCTCTATGATATATCATTTCTTCATATTATATATACATTATAGAGATAATCTTTTTTGTATGCACACAAGCATCATATTGCATTTCACTATTATCTTAGTTGCACATTTATATTAATGTATAAACTTTTATATATATTGTGATATGATTATATAAATATACAAGTGTTTAGATATAATCTTGTGTTTAAAATATTTTTATAAATGTTACATATATATAAATTTATATATATAACACTTTTATAAATATTATATAGTATATATATCACATTTATATAACATATAAATTTTTCTATAAAATATATAATATTTATAATGTTATATAAATGTTAAATAAAAATAAATATTATATGTTATATATAATATTATAAAATAAATTTTTATAATATATAATATTATAAAATAAATATTATAATATATATAATATTTATAATGTTATATAAATATTACAAATATGTATAACATTTTATATGTTATATAAATGTTAAATAAAAAATTATATAAATTGATAATTTTATGTAAATGTTGTATAGATATTTATAAATATTTATACATATGTATAAATATTTATATATAACATTATATATTTATATAAACATATCAATGTTTATATATAATATAATACGTTTATATATATTAACGTATAACCATTTATATATAATATCATACGATTATATAAATGTATACAAGTTTATATATAATGTTAACTGTTTTAATATTTTTGGAGACAATCAAAGTAAAATTTATAAACATTGAGTTTGTTTTTTCTTAAGTTACAGAAGAAAAAAACAGTAAGCATAATTTTTTTTTCTTAAGTTACAGAAGTTGAAAACAATATGCATACATTTGGTATTTGAAATCCATAAATCCCTAAAAAATTAAATAGTAAAAGAACAAAGTTTACACTAACCATTTGTTGTTTCATTAATGAGTGTGAGTAAAGATCATAAAAATGATGTGAAAATAAAAGAAAGAAGAAAAAAAATTGGGGGAAAATTAAAAAAAAATTAATACAACATATTCCAGTATAAATCAAACTTTACTAGTGGTAATCAAATAAAGAGAGACAGAGAAATGTATATTATATTCTTAAGGAGAAGTGCAATGATAATCTTACTTGGTAACAAGAAGAGGTAGAATTTGTTGGTTGCTCCCGTAATCCCGTTTCGCTTCTCCTCTCTTCCTCTTCGAAAGATAGGAAAAATGTTTTAAGTGCTCGGATGACTTAGTGTTTTTTTATCACAGAAACTATAAATAAAAAAATAGATGTAAATATATAGAAAAAAAAGACAAATATATAAAAGTAAACTAAAATTATAAAAAATAAATAATTTAAATAATTTAAATAAAAAAATGAAATAGATTTTTATTTAAACATAAATGATATTATTTCATAAATAAATAAAATAATATTATATTATAATAAAGTATTTCATATATATATATATATAGAATGGTTATACATTTTTAAGAAGAACAAATAAATTATTATCAATATAATATGAAATAATTATAAAGGCATAAAATTTCATATTATTTGATATAATTTATAATTTATAAAATTCCAAAAATTACTTAAAGTGAGAATATCAATAAATAAAGTTATATTTATTATTGTAATAAACATTGAATATTATAAGTTATTAGTTAAGATCTTACTCAATTGATTAATTCTTATAAATTTTAGTAGGGACAAAAAATAAAACATAAATTCAAATAAACTTAGGGTTAGTTTGATATTACTTTTCAAAAGTATTTATAGGGCTAAAAATAATTTTAAGTATTTTTAGGACAAAATATTTCATTAGTAATATTTTAAATAACTCTTTTGAAATCCTAAAAAAATACTTAGTATTCTTTTAATAACCATACTACGATATTTATTTTTTAAATCATCAAAAATTTTTTGAAGTAATTAAATAATATATGTATTTATCTTTAAATATCAATTTATTTTCTTTTAAATTTTTTGAAAATTTTGAAATTCTTTTATAATTAAAAAATATCAAATCTTTTTATAAATATTTTTTTAAAATACTTTTATAATTAAAAAATATATTTTTTTACTTTAAATAATTTAAATATTTACTTGTTTATTCATTAATTTAGAAATTTATATAACTTTTTTTATTTAATCATACAATTAATTATTTTAGATTTTTATCAGTAGTAATTTTTATACATGTTCATTTATTAATTAAAATATCTTTAAAAATGATTATAATTAAATAATTAATTATTTAATGTTTTATTAATACAAATATATAAATATCAAAATTCAATATTTCAGAAAAATAATTTGTATAATTTTTTTAAAATTTTATAATCATAAAAATAATTATTTTAGTCTTTATTAATATAATGTTTTATTTATATTTATATATTTTTGAAATTATTTGTTAAATATATCCTAGTTTTATAATTATATGAGGAAAATGTATCTTTCAAGGACCGCTCATCCATAGACCAAAGCTTACTTTTAATATTCAAAATTACTTAAAATATAAAAACAAAAAATATAATAAAAATTTAAATCATTAAAAAATTAGTGACAAAAATTATCTCTAGCCCAAATAGCTAGGGAAAAATCACTAGCTAAATACATATATTTTGTAAATATTATCATTTAAGAAATAATCGCATGCAATTAAATTAATCGTAAAAAAAAATTTCAGAATATTATTTAGCGAGTGATTTTTCTTTGAACTAATTAGTCAGGGAAAATCCGACTCTAATATTATTCCAAAAATGCTAGCCATTCTTTGCATGAAAATTTACGATAATATTAGCTAGAGACAATATTCAATCAAAAATTGATTTCTAATCCCTTGGAAATTTGTATCTCAATGTAAACTCAAACAACTCTTGCTATTCCTTAGCTAATCCATGGCTAATTAGCTATAGATTATTTAAATAGCTAAATTTCCTATCTATCTAAGTATCTATCTATCGATCTATCTATATATTTGACTATTAATCTCTTTATCTATCTATCTATCAATATGGCTATCTATCTAGTTGTAAATATATATATATATATATATATATATATATATATATCTAGCTATCTATGTATTTATTTATCAATCTATCTATCTATCTATCTATCTATCTATCTTTCTTTTTTTATCTTTCTATCTATCTATTTATCAATCAATCTATCTTTTTATCTAATTATCTATATGTTTATCTGCCTATCTAACTACCTATCTATTTATCTATATATCTAGCTCTCTATCTATCTATCTATTTGTCTATCTATCTATCTATATATCTATCTAATTATATCTTTATTTGTCTATTTATCTACCTATCTATTTATCTACCTATCTATTTATCTATCTCAATATCAATCAATCTATGAATCTATTTATCTATCTAACTATATATCTATATAATTATCAATCTATATGATTATCTTTCTATCTATCTATCTAACTATTTATTAATCAATCAATCATTCTATGTATCTATCTACCTGTCTATCTTTGAATCTATTTATCTATCTATGTGCCCGTCTATTTATCTTTCAATCTATCTTTATATTTATCTATCAATCAATCAATCTAACTATCTATATGTCAATCTGTGAGTTGATCTATATATAAATCTTTCCATCTAATTATATATATATATATATATCAATATATCTATATATCTATTTGTCTATCTGTATATCTGTCTATGTGTCTATCTCTCTATATGTCTTTATATCTAGTTATCTATATATATATATATCTATCTATCTATCTTTCTTTCTATCTATCTAATTATGTATCTGGATATCAATCTATCTATCTAATTATGGATCTATCCATTTGTCTATCTGTATATCTATCTGTATATCTATCTATATATATCTCAATCATTCTATCTATCTAACTATTTAAATATCTATCTATCAATCTTTCTTTCAATCAATCTATTTATCTGTCTATATGACTATTTATCTATCTATATATCTGTCTATCTATATACATATATATCTATGTATATATCTGATAATTTGTGCATCTGTCTATTAGACAATGTGTCTATATTATATTTGTATATCTGTCTATCTTACTATCTATCTATCAATGTATGTATCTGTCTAACAGTATAACTGTCTAACTAACTAACTAACTATCTGTCTATCAGTATAACTATATATCTTTCTATCTAACTAACTATCTATCTTTGTATCTATTTATTTATTTTCTATTTGTCTATCTGTCTAACTATATATTAGTCTATGTATCTATCTATCTATTTATCTATCTTTCTCTTTTCCTCTTTGTCTCTCTATCTATCGATTTATCTATCTATCTATCTATCTATCTATCTATATGTTTGTCTTTGTATCAATCTATTTATTTATGTATTTATCTATATCTCTATCTATCTATCTATCATTCTATCTATCTATCTATTTATCATTCTATCTATCTATCTATCTAAATAAATATACATTTCTTTATCTAATTATCTATCTATCTAATTATCTATTTGTCTATCTATCTAATTATATATTTGACTATTTGTCTATTTGTATATCTGTCTATATAACTATCTTTTTTCCTATCTATCTATTTATCTATCTATTTTTTTACATGTATATCTAATTATCTATCGATCAATCAATCAATCTATCTATCTAATTATATATTTATCTATCTATCTAATTATCTATATATATATATATAATTATCTATATGTGTATCTATGTATCTGTCTATCAATCTATCTATTTATATAATCTATATTTTAATCTTTCTATCTATATATTTATCTATCAATCTTTTTATATATCTATCTATTTAAATGTCTATCTGTTTATCTAGTTGTCTATTTATCTATCTGTCT
>JAREIK010001889.1:98542-185120 GCA_029783825.1 Sapria himalayana
TAGAAATGTTCGATTAAAAATTTTCCATCGCTAATATTATCATAGATATTTGCATAAAGAAAAGCTACAATTTTAGGACTTGATTTAGTGACAGAATTTCCTTGGCTAATTATAACAAAACAAAATCTATCGATAAATAATTATCTGAATTTATTTTTGTATGATTGTATATATAATTGGAAGCAATTTTTCCTTAAATATTTATTTTCTCAAAAAATCTACATTTGCTAGGCATTTTACCCTAGCTATTTGGGCTAGTGATAATTTCCATCTCTAATCTTTAATGATTTAATTTTTTTAAGGATTATTTATTTTAATATTTGATATAATTTTTTATAGTATAGATATGTCATAGTCTATAGTGAGTGATCCTTGAAAGACACAATCTACTCATATAATTATAAAAATATGATATTATAAATAAAAAATTTCATAAATATATAATTACTATTAAAAATTTATTTTAAATAACACTAAAAAACTTATTTTTTGATTATAAATTAATTAAAAAAGTATACCAAATATGTGTCAGATATTTATAATTATGATATTTAAATATTTGTATTAAAAAACATTATATAATTTATTATATAATTATAATAATTTTTAAAATATTTCAATTAATAAATAAACATTAATAAAAATTACTACTAATAAAAAGCTAAATTAAATAATTTTTTGATTAAGTAAAAAAAATTATAAAAATATATGAATTAACGAATAAATAAGTAAAAATTTATATTATTTAAAATAAAAAGAATATTTTTATTATTATAGGAATCTATAAAAAAATATTGACTAATAGATTTAAAAATTTTGAATTATAAAAAAATTCAATTTTTCATTAAATTTCAAAGAAATAAATTGATATTTAAATATTAATACATAGATGTTTTAATTACATCAAAAAAAATTGATGATATAAAAAATAATTATCTTAGTGTAGTTATTAAATGAACACTTAAAAGATTCAAATTTATAATGACTAAAAGATTCAAATTTTATGCCTTTATAATTAATTCATATTATATTAAAAAAAAATAAATTGAATTTTTAAAAAGTTTACACTAACCTTTAAACACTTTAATTTTTTTTTATCTTTCAACGACAAAGAGATGAGAAGAAAAAGTGGACTATGGGAGCAACCTACAAAATCTACCACTTCTTGTTACCATGTAATATTATCATTGCTTTTCTCCTTAAGAATGCTATATATATATATATATATATATATATATATATATATATATATATCTCTCTCTCTCTATCTCAATTTGATTACCACTGGTGGAGCTTAGTTTTTACAAATATTTGGATTTGATTTTTTTTTTATTTTCCACCAATTTTTCTTCTTTTTTCTTCTATTTTTTTCTATTTTCATATCACTTATATGATTTTGACTTACACCATTAATGAGACAATAAATGGTTAGTATAAACTTTGTTCTTTTACTGTTAAATTTTTTATGGTTTAATGGATTTCAAATATTAAATGTTTGCATATTGTTTTCTACTTCTGTAACTTAAGAAAAAAAATTATGCTTAATGTTTGTTGCATCTGCAACTTATGAAAAAACAAACTTAATGTTTATAAGTTCTATTTTTGTTGTTTCCAAAAATATTATAAACATAATACATTATATATAAACTTTTATACATTTATATAATCTTATGACATTATATATAAATGTCTATACTTTAATATATATATAAACGTATTAAATTATATATAAACATTGATATGTTTATATATAAATTTAATGTTATATATAAATATTTATACATATGTATTAATGTTTATAAATATATACACAACATTTACATAAAACTATCCATTTATATAATTTTTTATATTACAATTATATAACATATAAAATGTTTATACATTTTTGTAAACATTTATATAATCTATTAATTTTTATATAAATATATAATATATATAATGTTTAAATAAATGTGATATATATACTTTATAATATTTATAAAAGTGTTTCATAAATATAATTATTTATATGTGACATTTATAAAAATATTTTAAACACAAATATTATATAAACACTTGTATAAATATATAATCATATGCTATTATATATAAAAGTATTTATAACAATATGTATAATTATAAAAATAATTTTATAACTATATTTATAATTATACATACTATTTTTTAACTATATAATAATTTATAACTATATGTATAATTCTATATAACTATATTTCAAAAAAAAATATACTATATGTATAATAATATATACCTTTATATAATTGTATTTTACTATGTGTATAACTATAAAAATGATATATATAAATATATCTTTAACTACATACACATTTATAACTATATGTGTATAACTATATATAATTATTTATATAACTATGTAATACTCTATATAATTAAATATAACTATATTTGTAACTATGTATACATATATGTATTCATATAATTAAATCTATAAATTTGTTTATAACTTATTATACATTTATGTATAACAACTTATAAATATTTGTATTAATATAACAATATATAACTTTATGTTTAACTATATATAACTCTATTTTTAACTATATATACTATAGGAATAAGAACATATACCTATAAATACTTGTCTTTGACTATATGTATAACTATACAAACATTATACATAATTATATTTAATTATATAATTAACAACATATATTAAATATATATTTTTATATATTAGTATATAAAAATGTATTTTACTATATCTATACCTATACATAACTATATGTATAAATATATAAAATTATATCAAAAAATAGATATACCTACATATATAAATATAGGTATTACTATACGTGTAACTATATGTATAACCACATGTAACTATATTTATAATTACATATATAAAAACATACAACATTTTGTTTAACTATATGTATATGACTATATATAAATATTTGTATAACTATGTAACACTCTATATAATTAAATATAACTATATTTGTAACTATGTATACATATATGTATATATACATATATGTAAATCTATATATTTGTTTATAACTTTATACACATTTATGTATAAATACATATAACTACTTGTATGAATATATCTTTATATAACTATATGTTTAACTCTATATAACTCTATTTTTTACTATATATACTATAGGTATAATAACATATAACTATAAATAATTCTCTTTGACTATATGTATAACTATACAAACATTATACATAATTATATTTAATTATATAATTAACAACATATATTTAATATAAATTTTTATATATTAGTATATAAAAATGTATTTTACTATATCTATACCTATACATAACTATATGTATAAATATATAAAATTATATCAAAAAATAGATATACCTACATGTATAAATATAAGTATTACTATACGTGTAACTATATGTATAACCACATTTAACTATATTTATAATTACATATATAAAAACATACAACATTATGTTTAACTATATGTATATAACTATATATAAATATTTGTATAACTATGTAACACTATATAATTAAATATAACTATATTTGTAACTATGTATACATATATGTATATATACATATATGTAAATCTATATATTTGTTTATAACTTTATACACATTTATGTATAAATACATATAACTACTTGTATGAATATATCTTTATATAACTATATGTTTAACTCTATATAACTCTATTTTTTACTATATATACTATAGGTATAATAACATATAACTATAAATAATTCTCTTTGACTATATGTATAACTATAAAAACATTATATATAACTATATTTAAATATATAATTAACAACATATATTTTATATACATTTTTATATAACTAGCAATAGCATGATATCTATTAATCTTTACTGTGCTAAAAAAATGATTTATCTATTACTGTGCATTCTACAAATGCATTGCCTCGATATTAATAAAATTTAATCTTTAAATATTGATATGTAAGTACTTTTATTAAATTATTAGTGTATTTTGAAGTAATTATATGTTTAATTCAAAATAATGATTGAGCATTATTCTTTGCAAATAAAATAGGACAAAATGAGTTCAGATCATTAGTGGATGTACAAAAAGTTTATGAATGGAATTTTTAATCAAGATTTTTTGAGTGGGCATGAAACTTTCATCAACTTTGCGTGTAGTCAATCGAGATGGATGGATGGAGAAAAAATTAAGTGTCCATATAATAACTGCACGTGTCAGAATATCCTTTTTCATGATTTTAACACTATAAGATACTATTTGGCTAAATATGGCTTTGTACCAAATTATTTTATTTGGATTTATCACAGGGAAAGTACAATGGCTCTGATCATTGACTGAAATGAGGGTAGTGAATCATATGCATGTGGTGAAGAATCATCAAACACATACCATAGAATGGTCATGGAAGCTGCTGGTGCTGATTATAATATGGATTACATGGATGAACCACCAAATCCTAAAGCTCAGAAATTTTACGAAATACTTAAAGCTATATATATATTGCATTGTGGCCTGGTTATAAAAAATGAAAGAAATGAATGATTAGATGAAAGAAATGAATGATGAGATTAAAGAAATTAAGAATGTAATGCAATAGTAGATGTCCTATATGAAGTCACAGTCAGCAGCTTTGACGTGACAGATAGCATTCCAAGATCCAGCTACGAAACCATGTAGAAGAGGCTAGCACAAATGAATCAACTAATTATGAGAATGATTTGTATCTGAATTATTTCTGAATTATTTCTGAACTATTTTATATATTTGTCTATGTGTAGCTAAATAGGATGAGACGTTTTGGTGGTATCATTTATCTTTTTTCTAGTTTTGTGTTTTGCTTTGCTGTTTAACCTAACCATGAAGCTTTGCAAGACATCTAATGTGAGGCACACGAATAAATTCTGATTCAAAGCCTTCAGACATTATCATGATCCTTCCTCTAGATGGGTTCCATCTTTACTGATCTCTAATGGATCAAAAGGAGGGTGAGCTATTATTATCTTCATTATTTCTGAAATATTTTATTTTTGTACTCTATCTCTCTCTCTCTCTCTCTAAACATAACTGCTGGCTATCTTTTAGATATTTGTTGAAGTTGTATGACTATCAACTCAGATTTGTGTTTGTTCATGTCTATAATTATTGTATTTATATATCTATGAATGTGTATTGTTTTTATGGAGTGCATATACTTTTTATGGAGTGCATATTGAATTGTCTCCAACCATGGGTGAGTATGAAAATGAACTATTCTACAGTTATATTGTCACATATGACTAAGTAAGGGTGCTTTCTTTGAACCAAGAGAAGAACCATGTGGCAGTAGAAACTATAGGGTTGATGGACTAACACAATGAAGCTAAGTGATCAAAATCTTTGGTGCATGCTCATGGAGAGAAGAATAATTGTTCTAGGAAAGCCGCACGGAAGCATTGGTGTTGTGGGGAGTGGTGGGGCAGAGCAACCCCCTTATAGGCCTTGGCACCATGAGAGAGCTCTAGTTGCAAAAAAGTAGGGTGTGAATTTTAATTCGCCAAGCCTGGCTCATGGCTTGTCTTCCAGGTTTTCCTCTAAGAGTTTTTAGATATATTTTTGAAAATTTAAATAATATTCGCATTTCTTATTAATGTTGAAAGTGATGTTTTGTGCATTCTTTGTGAAGTATAAATGAGATAATACTTTACCTACTATTATATATCTATATATATACATGTTGTTCTATATCTATAAGATATCCACATATACTATAGTGCATATGTATAATACTGAAGTATATATGTACATATATACTATAGTACATATATACTATAGTATATATGTACATATATATTTAGTATATGTACATATACACTACAGTACTATATGTACATATTAAGGCATGTTCTCTAATTTATCAATTGATACGTTGTTCTATTGATAGCTTTTTGGTGGAAGAATTAGAATGTCTTACACATTAAGGCATGCCTGGCACACACAGGTACACTTTGATAGTGATATAGAGGTTATTCATCCTATGAGTTGCCCTAATAAAAATAACATGTTATATTTATTTTATGTTCTGTTTTAATATTTTACATGGTATCAAAAGTGACTCTAGGGAAAGGTAAACTATGGGGGGGGGGGGGGGGGGGGGGGCTGTCGGAAAGAGCTATAAACTTCTAGAAGGAGTGCACATCCATTATGCACTAGCTACCACGATTACCCACACATTGTGTGCTATGTAAATCTTCACTCACTCACTGTATGTTATCGAATCCATGACACTCCCACTGTGTGTTATTAAAAATATTTCTCACAAGGCTTAGGCCTTGCTTCCAACTACATTATGCCATATGTGATCCATAGAAGTGGATATTGCTGAATCTGAGTTTTATTAGCTGGATAAGATGCTCTACGACCTCAAATACAAGCAAGAGACGAGATGTTGATATCTGTGTGAGCTCATAACAGGCTTGGCATAGCATTGAGCTGTAAAAATTTTTGTTTTTTTTAATTTGATTTGGTTGCTTGGATAGGGCATAAACCCTTCTTATCAAGGAAAACTAGATTACATTAGTGACAAACTACATACATTTAAATTGTGAAGTTGTGCAGAGAAGCTGGAAAGGCTATTATAAAGGCAATGGAGTGCAGGTAAGATATCTACTTGAACATCATGATGGGTGATTTGATAATCATCCTGATGAAGTATATTTGGTATTCTTGTTGATTGAACTCATGTTCATATGGTTAGTGTAACGTTCGTTTATGATAGTGTTGAGATAAGATTTCATTAATGATGATAATGAGAGGTTAAAAGAAAATTTGTATGAAGTAGTACTAAAGATTTATTATTTGATATAATTTTTTGTGTACATGAGATATTATTAGATTTTATGCTTTCTTGAATGATATTAATACTAGCTTTTAATTTCTAGTGCATTGAAGCAAGATTAACTATTCATGCTCACAACCATCAAATATTCTTTCAAATGGTCATTTATTTTTTCTAAAAAAAGTTTTCTTATAGTTTTTTAAAGAAAAAAAATGTAATAATAAATATTAGTTCAAGTGGGATATGTATATTAGAAAAAAAAAAGATTTTGATTTTTAATAATGACCATTTCCATGCATCATTGGTTCAGTTGAACTAGAAAGGTATAATATATGGACAAGATAAAGAAATATGAGAAGATAGGAAAATAGTGTGTGTGTGAGTTTGTTTAGACACATATAATTATACTATATTTATGCTATATGCATGTATATTGCATATATACATGCCTATGCATTTTAAGTAAATGCAGAGAAATATGTGATGGATACGTGCATGATACACTACCAAAATTCAGCGAATTACCGACCAATTTTTTAGTCGCTAATTCGGTGTTTTTTGGTCGGTAAACAAAATAGCAATCATTTACCGACCAAAATATTTGGTCACAATTTTGCATGTCACTAAATTTTTTACCAACAAAAAATCAGTCAATCAATAAGTTACCGACCATTTACCAATCCTCTGCAGACAAAGATTTACTGACTATATTCCGATAATTTACCAGCCGAATAATTAAGGTCAGTAGATGGTCTCTAAATTGTTGGTAATTAACTCCCATTTATAAACCAATCACTGAAAAATAATTACTGACTAAATTCCAACTATTTTCCAACCAAAAATATTTGGTCGGTAAATGGTCAAGAAATGGCCGGTAAAAACCAAAAAAATTGCGACAAAAAACTGATCAAAATCTAAATCATTTGTTGGTAATTGATGTCCAAAAAAATTACCAACTATTTGGTGACATTTTACCGACCATTGATATTAACAAATTTTGGTCGATTTGGTCGCAATTCAGGCGGTAATTACCGACCAAATTTTTTTTTTCGCAGTATTTTGTAGTAGCTATAGAAACTAGAACATAAAACACAAAAAAAACCAATTTGCTTCTAGTTTTGATTCAGTTCCTATAGAAACATTTTAAGATAAAACTACAAAATAAAAATCCAATTAACTACAGCAAACAACTTTATATACATAATATATATATTAAAAACAGCAATATAAAATAAAAAAATAAAATCCCAAATCAAAGTTTAAGGCATTGAAATAAATGTGTGTAATACACTCAATCATCCACCTTAGTTTCATAATCGTTATGTTGTGACATTTCTGGTCCACATGGTGAGATGTCAGGTACTGGGGTAGAGCTATCTGTTGCTGCTAGTCCTAAATGTGGTTGTTGTAGATACTGTTATAGGTGATGGAGTATATTCTGTAGTTGGAGCATTACGCCGAACAATCCAAGATAGATTATCTGGTTTGAACTACAGTCCTCCTTCTTGAAACTTCTTTGTAAGCCAGTCAAAATGCATATGCAACTCATCTCTATCATCCTCATAGTCGATCATGCGTCGCATGGTATAAGCCAATTGAAACAGTATCGAATTTCATATCTCATCTTGAAAATCCTCCATTTTCAAGAACAAATTCAAAACTAGTCCTGAAAATTCAGCTTCATAGTCTAGTCATCTATGTGAGTAGAATGATGATGTATATGAACCAATGCCATAGACGGGTATCTTCTCCTTGCCATCAACAACCATATACCAAATCTTATTCGCATCAACTGGTGGAGCTGATGAATGAGAACTACCTATTGCACAATCACATGAACCTGAAGTAGACTGGGAATATGCTTGAGTCAGAGCAGTTAATATTTCCTCAAATCTAGCCTAATAAAAATGTACGAATAGTATTTCAATTTATATTAAAACATAATCTTTTTATTTAAACTTACATTTGTTACACGAGATCTTTGATCAACGAAAGTCTGATCATCATGAGCCTTCATGTGCATGTATCTGAATAAGCAAGGAGCACTAGACTTCTTACCCTCCTTGAATGTTTATAATTACACACAATACATACGTTAATTATATTGAAAAAAAAAATTCTTTATGAGAAATGAAATTTTGGCATAATTGAAGTCAATTCACAAAGTAATAAACATAAAAAGTATAAATTAGAAATAATATCAATGCTCGTTCATGCTCACACATAGAGCGAGATCCACAAGTATGTGTAGACATGCCACTACCCTCTCTAGCCCGCTCTGAGCGATGATTACTACTCTATTTATTACTCCTCTTCCTATAATCTAAATCTTCCCATCTACTCCGCCACTCCTCGAAAACATGATCCGGGACACTTGAATCTTTTTCTTTTTTCATCAGCCATTCATCTTTCATCTCGTATATGGTGTCTTTATACCGATTGGCAGCATATTTGTAGAACAAACTTTTGACTGACTCCTTTGGTTGTGTCCACCTATAAACTTTCTAAAATTATAAATAAAATTTTTTAATCAGTGAACAAAAGAATAAATAAAAGATGTTAATATTTTTATGTAGTAATATTTACATTAAATTCTCTCCAAATAATTAATTGGTCTCTATGTGTTAGTGACTTTCAATTATGTCCATTAGGTTTAAAGGACTTTCTGAAAAGTGTCCTCAGAATCCTAAAATGAACCAGGAGGCTCTAACTTCGTCTTGTAAAAAAATTTATAGCAAGTAAAAAATAAATAAATAAATTGATAAATAATTTGTTAAGTTTTATATCTTACGGATTATCAATTATTAGATCAAAATGAGCAATTGGGAGAGCCTCATCTATAGGGTGCTCTATGGAAGACTTACCAACATCTCGATCCACTTCCTCCTCTCCCTCCCACATCTCTTGATCATTCATCAAAATCTCACCACCATTATGTGGATCAGTCAGCTAATGCTGGTGCTGTGGTACCTTCATAACCTTCTCTGTCTACTGTGGCATCTCTTCCACCCATGACCATCTACCAGTTTCAGGCATACCTGAGGCTGTGCTGCCTATACCATAACTCATACAACCTTACAATGTGCGGCCTATACCTCTTCCACATGCCATACCTGTAAAAAATAGTTAAGGCAATGAAAATAAACAAAAATGATTAACATTTAAAATAACATAAAACTCACTTTCTACTCATTCTCATTAGAATCATCCAAATCTAGTTCGTCTTCTTCAGATGTAGTACCATCATTTTTAAACTCCTCTTCATCACTTGTTTCTTCCTCATAATCAATTAAATTATCATCAATATCTACATCCCCACTTGTATCCATCTCAGAAGATGTGACTAAAAGGATGCCTTCTTTTCCCACCACAGCTTCAATTAAAACATCTTTGTCATCCTTTTGAAAAGTTGGTTCTATGAAATCAGTACTTGGTGATGTAGGGATGTCAATTTGAGCCCTTGATTTTATCTTACACATAACTTTCCAATCCTTTCTAGGACCTGTCTGACCCGGATATTCATAATAATAAACCTGTGATGCTTGTACTACTAAGACAAAAGGTTCATATTTGTTGAATCATTTTTTATAGGGCACATCAACAAGTTTATATCAAAGATGGACAACATTACCAACAAATGGTGTTGGATCGAACAATTAACATTTGAAAGACATAGTTTTTTTAACTGGGAGGGCTTTAAATTTTAACTTGATCACTTCGACCAGAGTCCCGTAATAGTCATATTCAGTTTCATTGTATACAGATTCTTTAATGCATACCCCTGTATTATTTGTTGCCCAATATCTACCATATAATTTAGTGTGAAATTTAAAACTATTCACACATTAACTATTGTACATTTTAACCTCTCTTAGTGAACCTCGTGCTATACTTTGAAGATAATAATTGGAAATTTTATTTGCATGATTATGAAAATGTAATGAAAATTAAGTGGATTGTTTAGATTACAATTATAAATTTTTATTAGAACAATACAATTATTTGTAGTTTTTTATTATAAGTAAACATACGTATTTTTCAAAAAATAATGGAAATTCTTTCTCTATCACAACATTGATTGCTTCTTCAATTATGTCTGGATACTCTTTACATTTATATGTAACAAAATCAATAAAAAGAAGAAATTAAAAATATTTGATATATTGATAGGAAATAGTAAATTATAATGCGTAATAGATGTCATTTGACAATTATGAAATACTTACTCAATGAATGGTAGAACATTTGGAGAATTCATTAGAACATATAGATGAGGTGTTGTATATTCATAGTCTGCTAGATACATTTTCTCTTAAGCACCAATTACTTTACCCTGAGGCTTGAAAATTTCAAATATATCATTATCCACATTGTCATTAAGATAAACCTCATTACGTTTTTCTTTAAGTGGAAGAGTTGGTTCTCCTTCTTTGAAATAGAATGATGCAAATTTTGCTGCTTCGTCCATAATATAACTCATTGATATAGAACCTTCAACTTGACTCTTATTCATTATTGTATGCTTTATTTTTCTCAAGTACCTACAAAAAAGATTATAGAAAATTACAAGTCATTTTTATGTATATATAAATATATATATATATATAGGAAAAGAATTGGTTTAGAGAATTAATATTACCTTTCTAAATGATACATCCATTGATAATGGATAGGACCAGCAATCCTTGCTTCGTAAGCTAAGTATACTGGAAAATGTTCCATTGAGTCAAAATAACTAGGAGGAAAGATTTTCTCAAGATTGCATAAGATAACAAGAATTTGTTCATCAAAATTCCTCAACTCCTCATTAGTCAATGAAGAAGAAGTCAATTGCTTGAAGAATAAAGA
This sequence comes from Sapria himalayana, assembly GCA_029783825.1. NCBI lineage: Eukaryota > Viridiplantae > Streptophyta > Magnoliopsida > Malpighiales > Rafflesiaceae > Sapria > Sapria himalayana. The sequence continues at coordinate 110,180 of JAREIK010001889.1, forward strand.
AATCTCAGTTATCGACTCCCATATTCTATTTGGTAGGAATTTTCGAAGAGCAATTGGTAACAACATTTGCAAGAATACATCACAATCATAAGTCTTCATGCCAAACATATTAAGTTTTTTCACATCCACACATTTGGAAATCTAAGTTTTTTTACCCACTCCAACACAACCTTCTTCTGTGATTTATTCAGAACAAATGGGACATCAGGATATTTATTGGTGATAAGATTTTTTGTAAATTGTGGATGACAATAATATTTATTCAACTCATATCTTGACTTGTATATGTCCTTAGTTTTTCATGGAATGTTAAATAATGTATTAAAAATATTGGCAAAGATATTCATCTCGATATGCATAACATCAAGATTTTTCCTGAACAAGTGTTAATGCCAGTAGGGCAAATCCAAGAAAATACTTCTCTTATTATACCCAAAATTCTTAGATATAGTTGCATTCACAACCTCAGTATCAACATCTATCACCTTCCGCAATCGTCTATTATTCAATTCATGCAAAATATCATCCCTAGATCTAACCCCGGGAATTATTTATTAACCTTTCTATTCTTAATGAAGTCTCTGGTGTTAAGTCGATATGGATGATTAATAGGCAAAAACTTTTGATGATTGTCGAACCACAATTATTTTCCACTATTTGTTAATCTAAAAGTATCAGAATCTTCCATACAATGCAAACATACCAACATACTAGTTGTACTCCGCCCAGACATCATAGAATATGCTGGAAAGTCATTTATGGTTCACATGAGGGTAGCATGCATCTAAAAATTTTTCCATTTGGAAATATCTTAAGTTTGAATCCCAACACCCCAAAGATTTTTCAACTCCGCTATCAAATGGCTACAAGAAAACAATTATTTTTCCCTTTGGATTTGTAGGCACCGACACTAACACAGTCAAAAACATAAATTCCTCCTTCGTACATAAGTCTAGAGGAAAATTATACGGGATCATCACCATAGGCCATAAAGAATATTGCTGTTCAGATTGACTAAATGGTTGAAAACCATCAACAAATAAACCCAGCCTAATATTTTGAACTTCAGAAAAAAAATCATGAAAACACCCATTGAAATTTTTCCAAGCAGGTGCTCGAAAGGGTGACACATCTTACCATCCTCCAAATGATGCTCTGAATGCCACCTCATTTCATTAGCTATTGTAGTTGATGCATACAATCTCTACAACCAAGGTGTTATTGAGAAATAGTGCATCTTCTTATACGATACCTTCAACTTACATATATATAATATATTTTCAGAATCTCTAATCTTTTGCTTGTACCGAGCATGCCCTCATATTTTAAAACTATTAAGGTCACAGTCATCACCCCAGTATATCATACAGTTGTTTACAGATCAATGAATGAGTTGTACGGTTAATCCCAAGCCTCTAACTAACTTTTTCGTGCGGTAGAAATCCAATGGCATCATATTATCTTATTGCAACAATTCTTGGATGAATTTAGACATATCATCAAACCATGCCTGTGAACACATATGTATGCACTTTATTTCTAACATACTCATGGATGTAGAAAGTTGAGTATGCTTAGAATTTCCCTCATATACAGGTTTGTCTTAAGCTCGAATCATATCATAGAAATTCCTTGCCTCGGCATTGGGTTCCTCTTTCGGGTTGAATTCAAGACAATAAGCATCAAAAACCATGTTATAGTATGTAGTGTGATTAATATTATCTGAGACCATCTGATCAGTTTCACTTACTGACATCCATACTGAACTCATACACCTTTGGTGGACTTGCTTCTCACCATGATATATCCAAACATAGTAATCTGCCACAAAACCATTTCTATACAAATGCATCTTCAGTCTCAATATTCAAAAACTCTTTATGATAACATTTAACTAAAGTGCAAGGACACCGGATATCTTACCGCCATTCCCACACTCAGGATGTCTCAGATCAAACTCAACAAATTCATCAACTTTATCTCCCCATTCATTAGATAACATTCCTTTGATTATTAGACCCTTGTAAATCTACTCATGATCATCTTTCATGACTAGTTAAAAAAGTCATTTTATTTAACAAATGTAATTGTCTCTAATTATAGTTATATATATTTATATTGACATTTATTTTGATATACAAATATTTATATATAGTTATAAACAAATAGTTTAAAATAATGTTGTATGTAGTTATACATATAATTATAAATATAGATACATATGGGTAGCACATATATATGAAGATCTTGAGTTCATATCATCATGTGAAGCAACATAACATTAATATAACTATCTATCTATAGAAACAAATATATAGATTGATAAGTGTCTATCTAATAATAGATAGATTAAATATATTGGGTAGCACATACAATATAGCTATATAGTTATATAACATTTATATAAATATATTGACAAACATTTAGTTATACACATATATTGTTACATAAATATATATGTAACAACATATATATTTATATAACTAATTAATATGTGACAATATATTTATAGAAACAATATATATAGTATATGTAACAAATATTTATACACATATAATTGTTATCCATATATAAATATATTTATACTAAATATTATTGTTTTTATATTAAATATATGTCTAAGTTTCTATATACAGTAACTAATTACTTAGAACATATATATATCTATGTAGATAGATTAATTTATATTTGCATGTAAAATAGAAACAATATATGTCACAGTATCTAATTATATTTGTACTCAAGATAGATAAGTATATATTTATGTGTATAACATTAATTTATATAACTATATATATTTATGTTGTTTCAATATTGAAAGATATTTATGTTGTTTCTTTAAATCTGTCAATTTGTATGTAGTTACATATGTATTTATCTATTTTAAATATATTGCAGTACATACCCATATTTAATTTTAAATAGAAAGGTATTTTTAACAAATATATAGATACATATATAGAAACAAATAAATAAATAGATAGATAGATCGAAACAAATAAATAGATAGACAAACAAATAAATAGACAGATAGATATATAGACATAACGAAAGAAAGAAATATAGATAGAAAGATAAATAGATTCATTGATTGATTGAAAGAAATAAAGAAAGATAGATAGATAGACAGATGGATAGATAGATTGATAAATAGATTTATAGACAAATTGAAAGATATATAGATATACAGATAGATATAAAGATAGTTAGATAAATAGATAGATAGATATATAGACAGAGAGAGATAGATAGATAGATATATATATATATATATATATATACTGATAGAAATATAGTTTGTTAGACATATATATAGACAGATAGATGGAAAGATTGATAAAAATATTGAAATATAGATTTAAAAATAGATTGATATAAATGTTAAGAGACAAATTGATAGATAGATATTTTGATTGATAAAAAGATGGAAAGATAGATTTATGGATAGAAAGATATATATACAAATAGATCAATATATAGATATATAGGTAAATAGATAGGTAGATAGATATATAGATATATATAAAGATTGATAGATAGATAGACAAATAGATAGAAAAATAGATATATTGATAAATAAAAATATAAATTGATAGATAACATATAGATAGATAGACAAATAGACAGATAGAAAAAAATGAAAGAAAGATAGATATATAGATAGATAGATAGTTTGATTGATAGAAAGAATGAGAGATAGATTGATAAACAAATAGATAGATAGATTTATCGCTAGTTTGATAGACATAATGATAGTTAGATTGAATGTTAATTTGATAGACTTATAGATTGTTAGATTGGTAGAAATATATATAGATATATATATATATATATAGACAGATAGATACACAAATCAATTGGTTGAAAGTTAGATAGATGATAGATAGATAGATAGATATATAGGTAGATAGACATATAGATAGATAGATAGATAGTCAAATATATAGATGGAAATAAAGATAGAAAGATAATTCGATAGATTTTTATACATATAGATTGTTAAATAGACAAATAGATAGATAGATAGATTGACAAATAGATATAAAGATATTAATATAGATAGAAATTAAAATAGATAAATAGATAGATAGATAGACTAATAAATAAACAAATATATAGAAATATATAATAGACAAATAGATTGATAAATTGATATAGAAATATATAGATCGATTGATATATAGATACACAATTAGATAGACAAATTAATAGATGGATAGAGGAATAAAAAGATAGATTGATAGATAAATAGATTGAAAGATAGATAGTCAGATAAACAGACACATAGATAGTTAAATTGATATATAAATAAATAGATAGAAAGACAAATAGACAGATAGATAGATAGATAAATAAAGAGTTATATAGATAGATAGATAGATAGACAGAAAGATAGATATCTAGATAGATAGATAGACAAATATATAGGCAGATCGAAAGACAAATACATTGAGAGATAAATAGATAGATATATAGATAGATAGATTGATATACAAATAACTATATAGATATAGAAAAAATTGATACAAAAATTGATAGGCTGATAGATAGATAGATTGATAGGCAGATAGATAGATTGATTGATAGACAGATTGATAATCAATTTGATAGACTTATAAATATATAAATTGCTAGAAATATAGATAAAGAGAGATAGATTGATAGATAAATAGATAGATAGATAGATAGATACACATATACATAGATAGAAACATAGATAGAAGATAGATATATAGATATAGATGGGTAGATAGACATATAAATAGACAGATAGATAGACAAATAGATAGATAGAAATATAGATAGATAGAGAGATTGTGATTGATTGATTGAATGATAAATAGATAGATAGATTTTATACATATAGATATATAGACAAATAGATAGATAGACAGATAGCTAGATAGATAGATAGATAGCTAGACAGATAGATAGACATATAAATAGAGATTATAGACATATAGATATAAAAATAGATAGATAGATAGATAGATAATATATACAGATAGATTGAAAAATAGATATATAGATAGATAGATCGTTGTATAGATACAAATTTAAATAAAAAATTAATAGATAGATAGATAAATAGATAGACAGATATAATGGTAGATAGATAGATAGATAAATGGACAGATCAATATATAGAAAGATAAATAATCCAATAGATAGACATATAGAAGTCAAATAGATATATAGTTAGATAGACAGACAAATAAATAGATACATAGATAGTAGATAGATAGATATATATATAGATAGATAGATAGATGGAAAGATTAATAAAAAGATTAATTGACATATTGATAGAAAGATAGAAAGACAGATAGATAGATTGATTGATTGATAGTCAGATTGATAGATATATTGATAGTAAGATTGATAGTCATATAGAACTTTTAATTGAAAAACAGACAAAGAGATAGATAGATTTATAGAGACAATGATTGAAAGATTATATCATAGCTAGATTGTTGGATAGATACACAAATAGATAGATAAATAGATAGACATATATATAGATAGATAGAGACAAAGATAGATAGAAAGGTAGATAGATAGATAGATAGATACCAAGTAGATATACTAATACATAGATAGATAGATAGACAGATAGATAAATAAATAAATAAATGGATATATAGACAAATAAATAGACAGATTGATAGATAGATAGATCGAAATATAGATATATATATATATATATATATATATATATATAGTTAGACTGATAGAGAGATAGAGAGACAAGTAGATAACTAGATAGAGAGATAGATAGACTAATAGTTACATTGAGACATAAATAGATATATATAATGATAATAGAGAGATAGACATATTGATAGAAATATAGATTGAGAGAAAGATAGCTAGATTTATAGAAAGATTGCTAGACAAATTGATAGGTAGATTGCTAGATAGATTGTTTGATAGATTAAAAGATAGATAGTTAGACAAAAAGATAGACAAATAGATAGATGGATGGAAAAATAGATAGACAAATAGATAGACAAATACATAGACAAATAGATAGATAGAAAGATATATAAATAGATAGATAGATAGAAACATTATTATATAGATAGATAGATATATAGACAAATAGATAAAAAGATAGATAGACAAATAGATACATAAATAAAAAGTGAAATACACACACACACACACACACACACACACACACACACACACACACACATATATATATATATATATATATATATATATATATATATATATTGATATATAAATTGATACAAAAATAGATAGATAGATATATAGAAAGATTAATAGAAATATTAATAGATAGATTGAAATACTGAATGATATACATATTAATAGACAAATTTAAAGAAGTATAGATTGATTGATTAAAATAAAGATAGATTGATATATAGATAAATATATTAATAGAAATATAGATAACAAATTGATTAATTTATTGACAGATAGATACATCGACATCTAGATAGATAAATACATATACAGATAGATAGATAGATAGATATACAGATAAAAGATTGATTAATATATAAATAGATACATAGATATATATATATATATATACATACATAGATAAATAGATAGACAAGTAGACAGATAGATAGACAGACAGATTGATTGATTGATTGATTGATTAATAGACAGATAAATAGATAGAAAAAAGCACTAAAGGATACGTACACTGATAGACAAATAAATAGATAGATAGATAGACAAGCAGAAAGAAAGAAAGATATATAGATAGATATATAGATTGATTTATAGACTGATAGATAGACAAATGGATAGTTAGATTGAAAAATAGATTGATCGATAGACTAATAGACAAATTGATAGATATATAAATAGACAGATTGATATAAAGATAGATAGATAAATAGATTGATAGATAGATAAATAGATGGACCATTAGATTGGCAGATAGTTAGACAGATAGATAGACAAATAGATAGATACATAGACAGGCAGATAAATAGATAGATAGACATATAGATATATAGATAGAAAGTCAGAAAGATAGACATATAGATAAATAGATAGATAGAATTTGAGAAATATTGATAAATAGATTAAAAGATATATTGATATATAGATAGAAAGATAGATTGATTGATTGAAAGAAAGAAAGATAGATAGATATATAGATAGATCGATAGAAAGATATATAGATAGATCGATAGAAAGATATATAGATAGATATATATAGAAAGATTGATAGATAGAGAGATATATAGATAGATAGATAGACATATAGATAGAAAGATACCTAGACAACCCAACAGATACATAGAAAGATAGACATATAGATAGATAGATACATGCATAGATAGATAGATAGATAAATTTGATTGATAGACAAATATATAGATACATAGAAAGATAGACATAAAATTAGATAGATAGATATTTATATAGACAGATAGATAAATTGATTGATAGATAATTATATAGATACATAGAGAGATAGACATAAATATAGATAGATTGATAGATAAAAAGATATATAGTCAAATAGATAGATAGAATGATAGATTCTAAGATAAAAAATTGACACAAAGATAGACTAACAAAAATATTGACATATAGATATACAGACAGACAATTAGATTGGCAAATAGATTTATAGAAAGAAAGAAATATAGATAGATAAATAGATATATAGATATATAGATTGATTGATTGATTGAATAAATTATAGATAGATTGATAGATAGACATATGGATAGACAGGTTGATAGATAGATTAATAAACAATTTGATAGACATATAGATAGGCATATTGATAGAAAAAAAGATAGATATATAGATAGACAGATAGTGATACAGATAGATAGACTGATTGATAGATAGATACACAAATAGATAGAAAGATAGATAAATTGACAGATAGATAGACAGATAGAATGATAGGTAGATAGATAGACATATATAGACAAGTAGATTTGCATATAGATATATACAAATATGGATAGATCGGTAGTTAGATAAACATATTAATATACATATAGATAAAAAGATAGACAAACAAATACATAGTCTAATAGATAAATAAATACATAGATAGATAAATAAATATACATATAGGCAACCAGATATATAGACATATAGATAGAAAAATAGATAGATATATTGATAAATAGATATAATAGATATATAGATTGATAGATAGATAAATAGATAGTTAGTTAAATAGATATATAGATAGGAATTTCGTCTGACAGATTAATAGATAGATAGATAGAGAAATGGATTGATAGTTAAATAAATTGATAGATATGTAGATATCAAGATAGATATATAGATAGATAGATAGATAGATAGATAGATAAATATAATGAAAGATGGATAGATAAATAGATATATAGACAAATCGAAATAATGATAAATAAAAAAGATAAATAGATAGATAAATATACAAATATATTGATAAATATATAGATAGAAAAATATATTGGCACATAAAAATAAAAATACATAGAGATATAAATAGATAGATTGATATATAGATTGATACAAAAATAGATCAAAAGATAGATAGAAAGATTGAAACAAAGATTGATAGACAGATTGAAAGATAGATTTATAGACATGTTGATACACTAATTGTAAGATAGATAGATTGTTTGATTGATAGACATATAGACATATAGATAGATATATGGATAGATAGGCAAATAGATTTACATTTTATTATACAGTTAGATAGATGGATAGATAAATAGATAGATACTCAAATAGATAGACATATATATAAATAGATAGATAGAAATAGAGATAAATAGATAAATAGATATATAAATAGACAGATAGATACATAGATAAATAGACAAATAGATAGATATATAGAGAGATACACAAATATATATAAGAAAGTTTAATTGATAGATAGATAAATAGATAGAAAGATAGATAGATATATATAGAGATATACATATAGATTGAAATATAGATTGATAGAAATGTAGATTGATAGATTTACATATTAATATACATATAGATAGATTGATAAACAAATAGATAGATAGATAGATAGAGAGACATATAGACTGATAAATATATTGGCAGATAGTGAAAAAATAGATCGATCGATAGATAAATTGATATAATAAATATATAGATAGATAGGCTTATAGATAGGCAATTCGATAGATATATTGATAGATTGAAAAATAAATAGATATATAGATATGTAGATAGAAAGATAGATATACAGGCAAATAGATAGATAGACAGATATATAGTATATATATAGATAGATAGCTAGATAAATAGATTAGACAAATAGATATATAGATAGATAAAAAAGATAAATAGATAGTTAGATAGACAGATCAATAGTTATTCAGATATATAGATAGATGGATAAATAGGCAATTATATAGGTAGATAGAAAGAAAAATACAAAAAGAATATAAATAGATAGATTGATATAGAGATTGATAAAAAAATTGATATGCAGAGAGATAAAAAGATTGATAAAAAGATTAATACACAATTTTCAAGATAGATTGTAGACATATTGATAGACTGATTTAAAAATAGATAGATTTTTTAATTCATAGATAAACAGATAGATAACCTAATAGATATAGTGATGGACAAATAGATTGATATATTATTAGATAAATAGATAAATAGATATATATAGATAGATAAAAGACAAATAGATAGACATATATAATAATAGATAGATACAAATTTAAATAGACAGACAGATAGATATATAAATAGAGAGAGAGATAGATAGATAGACAAATAAATAGATAGATAGATCGATAGATAGATAAATATTTTAAAGGATAGATAGACTAATAGATAGACAAATATACAAATAGATAAATAGAAATATAGATTGATAACCAGATAAAAAGCAAGATATATATACAAGTAGATAGATAGATAGATAGATATACATATAGAAAGAAAGATAGATAGATATTTAAATTGAAAGAGAGATAGATAGACATATAGATAGATAGATAGATTTATAGAAAGATTGAGAGACAAATTGATTTGCAGATTGATAGATAAATTGATTGATAGTATGATTGATTGTCAGGTTGATAGATAGATTGATAGACAAGTTGACACACAAATTTATAGATAGATAAATAGAAAGTTTGATAGAAAGATAGATAAACAACTAGTTAGATAGATAGATATATATCGATAGTTAGATAGATAGAAAGTTAGATAATTAGACAAATAGATAGAAAAATTATTAGATAGATATATAGAGAAATACATAAATAGATTGATATATAGATTTATAGACAGATAGATATAAAGATACATAGACTGACTTATAGAAATAATGATAGATATATAGAAAGATAGATTTATTGATTGATATACATATTGATAAAAAGATAGATTGAATGATTGATAGACAGATAAAAAGATAGATAGATAGATAGATTGGTAGACAGATAAATAGATAGATAGATCAACAGATTATTTGTTAGATATATAGATATATAAATTGACTAATTATAGAAAGTCATATAAATAGATAGATAGATAGACTGATAGACTGATAGTTAGACAGATAGAAAGATAAATAGATAGATAAATAAATAGATATATAGATATATAAACAAATTGATATACAAATAAATAAAAATATAGATAGATAGTTCGAAAGATAGAATGATAGACAAATAGATAGATAGATAGATAAATAGATAAATAAAAAGATAGATAGATATATATATATATATATATATATATATATAATTAGATAGACAGAAAGATCGATAGATAGACAGATATATTGACATATATAATAATAGATAAATATATATATATATATATATAGACAAATAGTTAGATAAATAAATATATAGATATAAAGTTATATAGATATAGATAGAAAAATAGACAGATAGATTTATAGATTGATAGATAGATAGATAGACATATAGATACATAGATAGTTAGACAGACAGAGAGACAGATAGATATATAGATAGATAGATAGGTAAATAGATAGATAGATAGTAAGATATATATATATATAAAGAGACCAATAGACAATTAGAAATAGTGATAGATAGACTGACAAAAAGAATGATAGATAGACATACACATAGATAGACAGATAAATATACCAAAAAATAGCTAGATAGATACATAGACAGATAGATATATAGATTGATTGATAGATAGATTCATAGAAAAATTAATTGACAAATGCATAGATAAATAGATAGATAGATAGATTGATTAATTAATTTATAGATATATTGATAGACTGATTGATATACACAATGATAGCAAAATAGATAGATAATTGATACACAGAAAGAAAGATAAATCGATAGACTGATAGAAAAATAGATAGATAGATAGATAGTTATATATAAAGATAAATAGAAAGATAGACATATTGATAGATAAATATATATATATATATATATATATATATATATATATATAGATAAATACATAGATAGATAGATACATAGATAGATGGTAGATATACAAATTGAAAGACAAATAGATAGACACATAAATAGACAGATAAATAATCAAATAGATAGAGAAATAAAGAGATAGAAATATAGATAGAAGGATTAAGAAATAAATAAAAAAATAGATAGATAGATATACAAATAGAAATATAGATAGATAAATAGATAGATAGATAAATAGGCAGATAGATAGATAGATAGATAGACAAATAAATAAATATATAGATAGACATATAGATATATAGATAAATAGAGAGATAGACTGATATATTGATAGAAAGATTGACAAATAGAAAGATAGATAGATAGACATATAGATAGATAGATAGATAGATAGAAAATTGGATATAGAGACAAATAGATAGACAGATAGGTAGGTAGATTGATGGATAGATAGACAGATAGCAAGACATATAGATTTACAGATAGATAGATAGATAGGTAAACATATAGACAAATATAAATACAAATACATTAATAGTTAAATAGATATATTTAAATACAGATTGATTTATAGATAGATAGATAAATTGATAGAATGATTAAAAGATAGATTGATATATAGATTGATAGATAGATTGATCGATAAAATAATAAATAGATTGATTGATTGATTGATAGGCATACAGATAGATAGATAGATAGATATATATATATATATATATATATAGGCAAGCATTCAAGTAATGTGGTAGGAAGACAAGCAGGCAGATAGATAAACAAACAAATAGATAGATAGATAGTCAGACAAATAGATAGATAGATAGATAAATACACAAATAGACACAAAGTCAGATAGATAGATAGACAATTTGATAGTCAGATAGAAATAAAGATAGATTGATTGATTGATAAACAAATAGATTGATAGATAAATAGACAGACATATAGATAGATAGATAGATATAACAATAAAAAGAAAGATAGATAGCCAGATAGATATGTAGATAGATAGATAGACAAATAGTTAGATATATTGTTATATAAGGAGATTGAAAGATAGACATATAGAATGACTGATAGATTGATTGATAGACAGATTGATATACAGACATATAGATAGATATTTAGATATATAGATAGATAGATTGAAAAAAATATAGATAGATATATAGATAGATATATAGATAGATATATAGATAGATATATAGATAGATATATAGATAGATATATAGATAGACAAATAGATATTTAGATTATTAGGCTCATAGATAGAGATATTATTAGATTGATTGATTAATAAATAGATAGACAAATATATAGACATAGTTTCTTAGATATATAGATAGATAGAAAGACAAATAGATATACAAATAGATAGAAAAATAGAAAAGATAGATAGAAACATAGACAGATTGATAGAAAGAATGATAGATAGATTGATTGATAGATTGATATAAAGATAGATAGATAGATTGTCTAAATAATAGATAGATAGATATATAGATAAATAAATAGATAGATAAATAAATATATTATTAGATATATAGAAAGATATTTAGATAGACAGTTAGATAGGTAAATATATACACTTATAGATAGATAGAAAATTTAGTCAAATAAATAGATAGATAGACAAATAGATAGATAAATAGATAGATATGTAGGTAGGTAGGTAGACAGATATATAGATTGATAGATAAATTCATAGGCAGATAGATAGATATTCATATAGATAGATTGATATATAAAGATATTAATAGACAAATAGATCGATAGATAAATATATAGATAGACAGATCGACATAAACATAGATAGATTGATAGATAAATAAATAGTTAGATATTTAGATAGATAAATAGATAGATACATAGTTATATAGATATATAGATAGACGGGTAGACATATATATAGATAGACAGATAAACTAACAAATAGACAAGTAGAAAGACTAACATATAAATAGTAGACATACAGACAGCTAGTTAGACAGATAGATAGACATATAGATAGATAGATTAATTTATAGATAGATACACAAATAGATGGGAAAGTAGATACATATATAGATATATAGATAGATAGACTAATAGATATATAGATAGATAGATATATAGATTGACAAATAGATAGATAGATAGAAAGATATATAGAAAGACTTATAGATAAAAATATAGAGATATAGAGAGAATGATAGATAGACAAATAGAAAGATAGATAGACATACAGATAGATAGATATATAGATAGATAGACAAATAAATAGATAGAAATATAGACAGATTGATAAATAGATAGATATATAGATACATAGATAGATTGATTGGTAGATAGATTGATAGATAGGCATATTAATAGACAAGTAGGTAGACACATCAATAGATAGAAATGCATATAGATAGATAGATAGACAGATAAAAAGATTGATATATAGACATGTAGATAGACAGATAGATTCACAGATAGTTAGACACAATGATAAAGATAGATAGATTGATATATTGATTGTTTGATAGATAGACATATAGATAGAATTACAGATAGTTCGATAGATAGACAGATAGATCGACATGTTTATTGATAGAAAGACTGATTGATAGATAGATAGATAAGTAGCTAGATAGATAGATACACAGATAGATAGATAGATACACAGATAGATAGATAGATATATAGGTAGAATGATAGACAGATTACTAGATTGGTTGATAGACACATTTATTGATATATTGATAGACTTATAGATAGAAAGATTGATATACAATTAAACAGATAGATAGATAGATTAACGGATAGATAGATAGAAAAATTGATAGATTGATAGTTAGATTGATTGATTGTTACATAATTAGATATATAGAAAGATAGACAGAAAGTTATACAGATCTATAAACAAATAAATAGACATATATATATATATATATATATATATATATATATATATCGATAAACAATTAGATTGACATATAGACAAATAGATAGATATAAAGATAGATAAATAGAAAGTCACATAGTTAGACACAATGATAGACACATAGATATGCACATAGATAGACATATTGAAAGAAAGAAAGATAGACCCCAAGCTAATTAGTTTAAAAAAATCACTCGCTAATTAGTTATCTGGAAATTTTTTTTATAATTATTTATTAATAACAAGCGATTAGTCCTTAAATTATAATTATCAAAAAATATATCCATTTTGCTAGAGATTCTTCCCTAACTATTTAGCTCTAGATTAATCTTTGTCATTAATCTATACTGAATTATTTTTATATATATTATTTGTTTTAATATTTAATGTAATTTTGTATATTAATGGTTTGTCATGGTCAATGGATGAGGAATCTTTGAAAGACACATTCTCTTATATATTTATAAAAATAGGATATTATAAATAAAAAATTAAAAAAAATATTTAAATACGAATAAAAATTTATATTCATAAAAACTAAAATATATTTATTTTAGAAATTTAAAAAAATTATACAAAATATTATCTGAATTATTTAATTATGATATATAAATATACATATTAATAACTACTTTAAATAATTAATTCTATAATTATATAATTTTTTAAAATATTTGAATTAATGAATGAACATGAGTAAACATTTGTATTTATAAAAACCAAATATAATTATTTGTATGATAAAAAATATTGACAAAAAATGTGAATTAATGAATAAACAACTAAATATTTATATTAATAAAACTTAAAATAATTACTTTTATGATTTTAGGAATCTTTAAAAAAATATTTTCAAAAAAATTTGAATTATTTGAATTTTAAAAAAAATTCATATTTTTTCAAAATTTTAAATAAAATAAATTGATATTTATGTATAAATAAATGCTAATGCAGTTTAGTGAACATTGTATTTACATTTCAACGTGTTCCAAATATTTTTATTTATCATCAACTCATCTTATTTCTTTCATTTTTAGATGTTACATTACTTTCTTCAATGGGGCATTTCCATATAAATTTTGAACGGAAATTATCAATGAGCTAATATGTTTCTTAAATCAATGAGTTTTTGGCACATAACTCAATTACTTAAAAATTGTTGGCCATGGATGCTGGATGTAAGAGAGAATCATTCTTGATGATTTTCTTCACTAACAGACTAACATATGAAAAAATTAATTATTTGTGGCTCCATACTAATATTGAGGGACCATTGGTTTTGGCTATGCTCAGAACATCAATATTCAAATTCAGAATATAAATGGTTTATATGTGGATTCCATGCGTGTGTTTCTTATGGAACTTCTTAAAGAATATCTGAAAAAAAAAGAAAAATATCATGGATGCACATAAGGTTCTGACATATATCAGAAAAACACAATAAATTGAAAAATTTTGGTTTGTGGGGGCAAGCTACACATGTGTTGGGACTAGTGTAGAAATTTGTGAGTTTAAAAAGGATGTGAAACATTCTTCTATGTATGCCTTAGAAATTATAAAATCACACATTGTTTCAATATATCATTATGAGATTTAAATGATCCAATATTTAAGAAAATAAAAATATTTCTCAATTATTATATCATTTATCTTTTTTTTATAATTCTTTTATGTTTTATATGAGAACTTTAAGTATGTAAGATATCATAATCATTTTCATATTTTTATATAGAGGATTACAAAACATAGTTGTAGTTAGAATTATGTGTGTATATTGTATGCTATATTTTTATATTTGTGTATTTATTCTTTATGACATAAATGTGTGATTTTATAAATTCTAATTTATTAGATTTTATAAGAATTTTAAAGTTAGAAGTATTTAAGTGAGAATAATACTAAGATGTGTAATAACTTAGGAAATCTTCGTGTTGAATGTATATATAAGAATAATATTGAGATGTGAGATATTTTTAAAGTCTTGGAGCGATGATAAGTGACTTGATCCAAGTAAGCTAAGTCTCATTTTTGAGACTTGTCAGATATAGCTGTTAGAGATCTGGCTTAGATTTCCTTTCAATTTACCAAAATAATTTTTGTAGAGAATTTTTTCTTAAGTGCTAAAGGGAAGATCACAAGTGGATCTACTCCTCCTCGAGGTATTGATGATAATTTTTCAAAGCCTACTAGTTTAGATGGAATTTAATTTAGTGTGTCGTTTTGGTCTGTCAAAGGTTCCACCTACAAGCCATATTTTGACATTGACACTTGTTATAAAATGAGATGCAGAAATTAAAATAAATAATTAAATTTAACTTTAACACAAATTGTAATAGCATAAATCAAATTTCAATAACTCTTATATACATATTAACTCATAAAAACCCCTTATATAGGAGGCAAGTTCATTTGAGCGGCCCACATGAGTTGGGTGCTCCCATCAAGAATGAAATTAAAAGTAATAAACCCCAAATTTCAAATAAGTAACTCCAATAACAAATTTCAATATCCTTTTTATACAGGTGTTTGAAAGTTCAAAATATCGAAATTTAAAATAAACAAATTAATTTTAACTAGAATTAAAGAATATTAACTCGTAACATAATTAACAAAAAATAATTAAAACAATAATTGTGTTGGCGATAATAAGAGCATCCAATGATGTTCTCAAATAATTTTTGGGTGTTCAAGAGAAGATCCTAAAAAGATAAGTCCATTATAGTTAGATTATAGGCAATGATGTCGGCTCATGAAGGAAGGTTGGCTCACTTAAGGGGTTTACATGGAAAAATTTCTGAATAGAATCAATTTGTATGATAAGAATTAATAATGAAAGCATATGACAACATGAAAATTTTCCAAATTGTGGGTTAAATTGTTTATGGGCCTTATTACAAACATATGATACAACAGGCATGTGTGACCCATCAAATCTGAAACTCTAGGATGAGAAGACAATCCTGGGGTAGAAGAAACATATACAAGATTCATCAAAGTAGAACTTGAGCTTGCCACTATATATGGAACATCTTTAAGTTGTATTGACAAATCCCTATCATGCAATTCATCATCGTTACCATAAAAAATACTGCTAGTGAAATTATGTTTAATGTCTGTTATATTTAGTTTTTTTTATAAACTACTTTGTATAACCAAAGTGTTTTTTATTTCAATATTTTGTTTGTGCAGAAAATAAAATATTGAAAGATTGGGAATATAGCAATAGCACAATAATGGGTGTCCTACTACCTAGTCAATGGGCCGAAGAAAATTTTGGAGCACAGCCTGATCTATCAAAGTGATCTGACCCACTCCATCAATGATATCAAAAAATTGTTTAATATAAATTGATTTTTATTCTATTTTTCACTGCTACCAATTTTCTATAAAATTGTTCATTTTCATTTTCTATCTCTGCGTGATTTTTTTCTTCGCAATTACTACATCCATAAGAAATTGTTTTGGTAATAATCTATAAACACATAAGTAATTTTTTAGTGGATGTAGCTAGTCATGCTGAATTACAAGTGAATCACATAATTTTCCATGTTTCTAGATTATTATTTGATTTTCTGCTATGATACTAGATTCTGGTTGTAGATATATCATTTTTCACTTGTCATCTTCTTCTGAATATATAAATTTATAAATCTTGGTAGCGGAATTACTAATAATGTCTCATCTCAAATCATAAAGCCAACAAATTCATCATGTTGTCTAAGCAAGCAAATATTTTTTTCATGACTAGTTGACTTTTTAATAAAATTAAAAGAATTTTCCTTAGTAATGATTAAAGGAGTATACTATGAAAATTTTAACTTATTATCTAATATAAATTTTCTAGCATCATTAAGATCATTACCAAAACATATGTATTTGGATTAAATTGTTCTTTTTGATTTAGAATATTTAGTCTAAGATTGCCTTGACATATGAAAGGAACCCTCACTGACAACAAATGTAGTTGATGGTCTATATTTATTGTATATTTTTAATATATTCATAATAGAATAAGTTGAATTTCTTATTTTCTTTTAGAATAAGTGTCATGATAGTCTATATGGAGGAAATAATTCTCGACAAGAAAAATCCCAAATAGCTAGGGACAATTCCCTAGCTAAATGGGGGGTTTCCATTGCTAAATAAGATATTACGATGGATTAATGACTGATGCTTTCCAAATCTAAAGTGCTCGTTGCTAAAAATTAGTGAGGGAATGAGTCCCTAGCTAAAAAATTTTAGCGACGGAAATATCCATAGATAAAATAATAATTTTCCTAGCTAAATTAGCAAGTTAAATATGAGTTTCCATCGCTAAATGGATATAACGACGAAACCTTTTCTAATCTAAAGTGTTTGTCGCTAAAAATTAAGGAGGGAAAGAGTCCCTAGCTAAAAATTTTAGCAACTGAAAATTTCCTAGCTAAAATATTTATTCCCTAGCTAAATTGGCAAGGGAAAATTCTCTAGCCAAATTAGAAAGAGAAAAATCCCTAGCTATTTTCATTTCAAAACTTTTTTCATAATTTTATTTTTTTTTCAAAAAATTTAATTAAATAATTTAATATTAAATTAAATAAAAACACAAACTATAAATGATAATTTATAATTAATAAAAAATAAAATCATTTAATAAATTATTCTGATATAATATTTTACATAATTAAAACAAAAACATAACAAAATGTTATTACATCTCATTAATCAATTTATCTACCAATAGTGCATAAAGTATAATCTATACATGCATTGACCTTGCAATCTTTCTCTCAGCTCCTCCGATCACCATCTTTCTACTATGACAAAGCTGTTCGAGTCACGATGCATCATGTCTAGTGAAAATTTTGTTTTCTACAAATTTCATATGGAAAACATTGTGATATCATATCTATACAAAAATTAAACCAGTCAATCAAATCAAAATAAATAAATAAATAAAGTACTATTTTGATAAATATATAATACTGTAATATATATGTACATATATACTAGCATTTCACTAATTACATATAATACTGTTTTATATATGTACATATATATTGATATATATATACACACACACACACACACACACACATATACATATATAGAAGTATAAATGTATATATACATTGCAGAATATATGTACATATATACTATAGTGTATATGTTTACATGGGTATATATGTATATGTACATATATACTGGTATATATGTACAAGTATTTATATGTACATATATATTTGGTATATATACATATAGACTACAGTGTATATGTACATATATAAATGTAAACATATACACTGTAGTGCATATGTATACATTGGTATATGTATATGTATATACATACAGGTATATATATACAAGTATTTATATGTACATATATACTTAGTATATGTACATATATACTATAGTGTATATGTACATATATATGGGTATACATATACACTGTAGTATATATGTACATATATATGTACTTGTATGTACATATACATTATAATGTATATGTACAAGTATGTACATATATACTGGTAAATACTTGTACATATATACCAATGTATACATATACACTATAGTATATATGTACATATATAGTGTAGTGTATATGTACATATACTATAGTGTATATATGTACATATACACATATATTAGTAAATATTTGTACATATATACTAGTATATATGTGTGTGTGTGTGTGTCTTTTATACCGATATATATGTATATATACATATATACTTGTATATATGTATAAGTATTTATATTAAAGTTGAGCATAAAAATCTATTATGGAGCATGAACATCAAACAACTAAAAATTCTGTCATAAACATAAAAAAATAAACAAACACATAACCATGGCTGCAAAAATCATCTTTGTTTGAAATTTGTAACTAGATTTTATAGGATAAAAGTTCAATACATACATACATATAGTGCATAAATTATAATCTATTCATTAAATTGATGTTGCTTTATCTCCCCCAACTCCTCCGGTCACAAGCTTTCTGCTGCGACAAACCTGTCCTAGTCATGGTGCATCATGTCTAGTGAAAAATCTCATCTCTTCTATAAGCTTCGTATGAAAAATATTGTGGTACCATATTTGTACGAAAATTAAACAATCAATCAAATCAAAATAAATAAATAAAATAAGTTCTATTTTGATAAATATATAATACTACAGTATATATGTACATATATACTATAGTATATATGTACATATATACTGTAGTTTATATGTACATATATACAAGTGTATACATATACACTATATTATATATATACAAGTACACTATAGTGTATATGTACATATACTATAGTGTATATATGTACATATATTGAGTATTTATATGTACATATAAATATGTACATATACTGTAGTGTATTTGTACATATATACTGGTATGTATGTACATACACATATAAACTGGTATATATGTGCATATACATATAGACTGGTATATATGTACATATACATATAGACTGGTATATATGTACATATACATATAGACTTTTATATATGTATAAGTATTTTTATGTACATATATATTCAATATATGAACATATACACTATAGTGTATGTGTATATATATACTAGTGTATACATATACACTATTGTATATATATACATATATATGTACATGTATGTACATATACATTGTAGTGTATATGTACAATTATGTATAGATATACTGGTAAATACTTGTACATATATACCAGTGTATACCTATTCACTGCAGTGTAAATGTACATATACTATAGCGTATATATGTACATATATTGAGTATTTATATGTACATATAAATATGTACATATACTAAAGTGTATATGTACATATATACTAGTATATATGTACATATACACAAAAACTAGTAAATACTTGTACATATATACCAGTATATATGTATATGTGTACAAATACATATATACTGGTATATATGTACAAGTATTTACATAAAGTAGAGCGTAAGCACCCATTATGGAGCATGAACATCAAACGGCTATATATTCTGTTATAAGCATAAAAAATCATCTTGGTTTGTTCAAAATTGCATTGAACCTGAAAATATAAGGCACAAGAAATTAACAACTAGATTCTACATGATGAAAGTTCAATACATACATACATACATATATGACCTTTTTCTCTTCCCTCTACAAGTATTTACATAAAGTAGAGCATAAATATTCATAATGAAGCATGAACATCAAACAGCTAGATAGTCTATCATAAGCATTAAAAAAGTAACAAACACCTTAACCAGGGCTACAAAAAGCATTTTTGTTTGCTTGAAATTGCGTTGAACCTTGAAAAACAAGGCACAAAAAATTTGTAACTAGATTTTACAGGATGAAAGTTCAATACAAACACATACACACACACACACACACACACATGGATACATACATACATGGATACATGCATACATATATGGCCTCGTTTTATATCTCCCCTCTACAAGTATTTACATAAAGTAGAGTGTAAACACCCATTATGGAGCATTAACATCAAACAGCTAGATATTCTATCATAGGCATAAAAATGGAAAAACACCTTAGACCCAAGGCTACAAAAATATCTTTGTTTGTTAGAAATTGTGTCGAACCTAAAAACAGGAGGCACAAAAAATTTGCATTTGAATTTTACAGGATGAAAATTCAGTACATACATACATACATATATGGATACACACACACACACACACACATACATACATACATACATACATACATACATACATATATATATATATATATAAGAACAAGCTAAAATAAATGATTAAATTTTAACATATGAATGTTTGAAATTGCATCATCAATAAAAAACAATACTCATAACTAGATTGAAGAAATAGGCAAAAAAATTATAATTTATTAGTGACGCCTTGATTTAGGATATCACCCTAAATCAAGAGAAAAGATGGACCTACCTGAACTTACCTAGAGAGAGAATATTAATGAAAGCACATCATTATCATACTCTTAAAATATTTAGGCGTACTAAATTATTAAAATATTACAATTGGATATTTATTTTTCTCTAACCAATTATAATTTGTAACAAAATATTAATGCTAGATGTTTGATAAATTTTCTCAGTATCTTCAAAATTATAAAAAAAATGCTTAGATGATGAATACTTAACATCATTTTCACTCCTAAAAATAAGAACTACAAGGAAAAAACATTATTCAATAATATCATTGGAGGTTGTACCCAGAATACAAGACCCTTGCTTAATGCAAGATTTATAAGATATTGATATCTCAATAATATTCTTTCAAAAATCAATAAAACCTCTGTCTAATACATCTCAAATACAAGACATATTGTCCTTTGACAAATATACTTGTCATCACATCAAGACAATGACCTCTAATATATACATACAAAATAAGAACTTCTAAAGTAATCATGATCTACTGGACATGACTTTTAAATCTCACCAATAGAGAAAGATATGAATGAGCATTAAAAGACTTGATGATCTCAATCCAAAGATGTATATACTAAATGGATACATTCAAAATCTATTTTAAATGAGTTTTCTATCATATCAGTTGATCCAGTTTAGAATAATGAGTCGGACATTCCAATTACATTATAGACAAATAAATATAATAAAGAGGGACCCAGGGAAAAGATCTATCGACAAGACTATGTTGGTAATGAATGATTTTATATAGCCTTATAGTATTGATTTTTGGAACACATTATTTCATATGATTAACATGACCACTAATAGGTTATTACTTTCTATTTATCATCACATATATAAAATATTTATTAGTTAGATATAAAGAATACATTCCTTTATAATAATTTATATAAAAAAATGCTTATGTAGTAGTCATTAAGATTTATTGTTCCTGAAAGCAGAGAACACATATATGATATACAGAAATTGAAAGGAAATTTATAGCTTCAAGTAGTCTCCCAAGAAATAATTTAATAATTTTACTCAATATTTACTATATTTTGTCATAGAAATATGTCAAATTTTTTTATTTTTTTAAGATGATCAAGATATTAGTATGTGAAACTAATTATATATGATGATAATGATCTAATCACATGAGATAATCAGTTAGATATATCTAAACTAAAATCTATAAACCAAGTTTCAGACATTATTTGAAATATCTGATATTTTATTTAGTATTAAGATCAAATACTCAAAAAGTATGACAACTCTTTCGCAGAGAAAATAAATTATATATATTTTATTTGATAAGATATATCATGATGTACATTGTTGGCTTACTACTTGATCAAAATATAGTTATGTATAAAGCTTTTATAGTTGTACATATAGTAAGATACAATTATTTATAGTTATATGTTATTATACATATATTATATATAGTTATAAAAATTTTTATATAGTTAAACATATAGTTATATATAGATATATTCATACAAATAGTTATACATAAATATTACAAAGTTATAAAAAAATATATTGGTTTACATATATGTATACATATATGTATACTTAGCTACAAATATAGTTATATTTAATAATATAGAGTGTTATAGTTATACAAATATTTATATATAGTTAGACACATATAATTAAACATAATGTTGTATGTTGTTTAAGCATTAAAAAATGAATTATTATTAGATGAAAACTTTTTTCATGTGCAATATCTCTCTTATGTCCTGATTCTTATAGTAAAAGATAAAATAAATGGGATTGCAGATTCATTTATTCATTTTTATTAATATATGAAATATGTGAAAAATTGTTCTTCTCATTTATAATTTTTCAAGAAACATATTGGAGAAGAAAGAATCGTGTCTAACAAATCATTGTGTTTGGATATACCAACAAGATAAATCTCAACATATTTAATGATAAGTATAATTATCGCTCATAAAAAAACATTTGAACGAATAAAAGAACAAAAATAAATAAATTCTATGATTGAACAAAAAGGATAGATAATTAAAAAAGATTGACAAATGATGAGAAGTTTGTATGATTTCTTATAAAAGTTTTATACCACCACATTACATATTTAGGGGTCAAAATATCAAATATATTACTTTTAACACTTATTTTCATGAAGTGAATTGCTTCAAATCATTCTTTTATAATGATAACAAAGAAAAAATATTTTTTTTTGTGAATTATGACCATAATAATGAGCATTACATTTTAAAAATATTGTCACAATGACAAGATGAATGTGGTATTAATTGCAGTGATATTGTTGGATCCTTGTTATAAGTTGAAATATGTGAAATTTTATTATTCAAAATTTTAACATACTACTGTGATTAAAAAGATAATAAGAAATATAAAATCTTTTATAAGTTAATTTACCAATAATATTCATTAACGCTATTAAAAAATACTTCTAACTGTATTATTAATATTCTCAAAACTCTAAAAATAATAACAATAATATAGAACACTAATAAATTATTTTGTAACATAAAGAAATTGTGGAATAGATGTAAGTAGTCTTACGGCTACACTAAAATGTTGGAGTATAAATGGGACCACAACTACCAGTATGTTGTGGTTATTATTTGAATTGAAAACTCTGAACCTCAAACAAGAAATAAAAATGCAGAAATAGAAATTAGATAGATATTCAAGAGCACCTACATCACATAATAATAAGAAAATACATATAATATTGGAACCAAAGACCATGGAAAGAAACTTAATGTCAATCATTAGAACATGTCAACATTCAACACAATTACACATCAAAACTGGCATAACATTATCATAATCATAGTCTTGCAATATCTTTGCTTCAATGTAAATTTTGGTTTTCATATCAATCCAACCACATATTCCAAATGAGAATTGTATTAGAGTGGTGAGAAAATATTTTAAAAAATATGAATTAATGTTCAGCAGGAATATTCCACACAATTTTAGGATTGCCATAACTCCACAAGAATATCTACATGAAGAATATTTAGTGATGGACCTCTTTTGTGAGAATTAGGTTTTAGATTAATAATGATTTCGCCATGTTTCTAAAGTGGAGACAAAACAAGCAACATGCCTACATTACTAATGAAGTACCTGTTGGCTTCATAATGTACACATGGATTGATCTTGATTCACGAATTTACTCAATGACATCGAACACGGTAGTGAATTTTTTTTACAGAGCTGATTATTTGATTATGAATAAAAAAACATGGAAGAATAGCCAACCTGATGACTTTATCAGGTCTCTTCCATATGGGTGCTTTTTTCCATGGAAGATTAATCATTAAAGACTAGTGGGTTTTATGGTTTACAGCAGCAAAGATTTCTCCACACTGGAGTCGAGAGAAAGAAAGCCAATAGAGAGACTTAGAGTTTATTAAGTTTATTAAGTTAAAGACGAGTTATAATATCTAACTATTAAGTTTATTAAGTTTTATTAGGTTTTAAAATTCCATTAATGTTTTAATTTTAAATTATCAAAACATTTAATATACAATATATATATATAAAACTTCAAGGGGGCATTTGTTTTTTTTTACTTTATGGTTAATAGAACTTTTTTTCAGCTTAATGCTTAATAGTACTTAATAGCATAAAGAATTAAGTTGTTTTTTTAATATTATATTTCTATTAAGGGAGAGAGGATGTTTTCTTTATGAAGGGGAACTCGAAAATGCTGGGTTGAGTATTCTTTGACACAGCATTTAATATATTATATTTTATCATACAATGAATTTTTTAATCTTTTTATTAGTAGAAATTTTAATGTAGATTCATTTATTTTTTAAAATATCTTTAGAATTTTTAATAAATATAGAATTAATTATTAAATGTTATTGTAGTCTTTATTAATAGTTATTGTAGTCTTTATTAATAGTTATTATAGTGTTTATTAATTTTAATTTTTTTTTATATTTATATATATTTTTAATTTATTTATTTATAATAACATATTTTTATAATTATACGAGGAGAATATGTCTTACAAAGATCATTGATCTATAGACAATGGCATACATACCTTTAATATACAAAATTAAATAAAATATTAAAAAAATTAAATCATTAATGTTTAGTGATGAAAATTATCCCTAGCCCTAATAGTTAGGGAAAAATCCTTAACTAAATGGATATATTTTGTGAAAATTAAAATTTAAAGAATAATCGCTTGTAATAAAATATAAAAAAGTAAAAAAATTCAAATAATTAGTTAGCGATTGATTTTGTCTTGATCTAATTAGCTAGGGAAAATCCATCACTAAATTCCCTGTTTTTATTTACGTGGAATTTATGAACATATTTGTGATAAATTATGTCCGAATCAAATTAGCTAGGGAAAATATGTTGCTAAATCCATTGCTAAATTCTTGGCTTTTCTTGAGTGGAATTTACGAACATATTAGCAATGAATTTTGTATGGATCTAATTAGCTAGAGAAAATCCATTGCTAAATCCATCGTTAAATTTATCACTTTTCATTGTACATAAATTTACGAAAAAAATAGCAATGAAAATTTCAATCGACCAATTCCATCGCTAATCCATCACAAATTTTTATTTCAATATAAAATCAAAAATCTCTTGCTATTCCCAACTTAATCCCTCACAATTTAGATAGGATTGATCCCTAGCTAAATTTCCCTAGCTAAATTTTCCTAGCTAAATTGATATTTTCTTGTAGTGTTTGACATGAGTGATACTTTATTATAGCATTTATAAAATATTGAAACATTGAAATAAGTATATTCCAAGTTTAGTATTGGTATATAAGATTTATACAATCTACTAATCATACATGCATTCATTGGAATAGTAAAACAAGATGGTTGTTGCATATATATCTTATTCTTAAGATTATCATAGAGAACTGTGTTTCTCATGTCAAGTTGTTATACATATTATTTGTAAGAAATTATAATAGATTGCAAAAATCTTATAATAACCATTTTGGAATTGTATTTTCATATTTGAGAATTCAAAAAATTGTGTCCATATGAATATATTTGAGAGAATCTAAAGTTAATTAACTGTATGAATGATATAATTGATATTTTTTTGGTTACATGAAGCTATATAATAAAATTTCTTATGATTCTCCTATTTCTGAAAGAATCAATTATGATATCTTTGTCTAATATATTTAGATTGTGATTATCAAATCTTTTAATCTTTTGGAAGACTGATACCTATTGTTTTGTATGACTATTATGATGATATCCTGGTATGTATTTATATATTGTATCTCTTGATGAAAATTGTTGCACTATTTTTTTTGTTTTTTTAAATGTTGAAATGATGTTTTCTTAATAATGTTAAATGTATAATAAAAATTATGATGAATATTACATAAAAACATAAATAATATTGAATTTGTGAGTAGTTTTTTAAAATACAAATTGTCTACATAAAAAATAATTATTTTAATTTTGGCGAACAAAAATCTCTTTTCTGAAATAATAAAATGATGTTGCAAAATCTTTCTTGAAATTGATTCAATATCACTGGCAAAAACACTTATTGACACTTGTAGAATGTGTGCCCCACTCGAACACTTTGCACAACTCTTACATTGCCTTTATGATGCTCTGACATCATGTAAGCTTGATGTCAAAACTTATAGGAACCCAATAGGGCTTTGCGTGCATTGGGGTGAAAGAAAGAAAGCGAAAAGAGTGGAGAGAAAAATAAAACAAAAAAAAAGATAATATTATTGTAGTAAGGAACTCATTTTACTTGAATTTGATTGCTCATACTTCATTTACTATTGGTGTTGCATTATACAGACTTGTTTTTCTATTCTCTCATTGCTCATATAGCTTGTATATGTTGCTTGCTACTTTGAATGTAAGATACATAATTTGAATTAATATGTCTGTTGTTATTTTTAATTTTTTTGTGGCTCATTTTTTCTTGTTCACCCTTTATTAATAGGTGGTTAACTGTTAATATATCATTATCAAATTACTGATGCCCATTCTATACGTGCCATGCCCCCTCTTCTCATTCAAAGTGATGCTACATTTCCTGCTGGTAAGGCAAATATTCGTGATTTCATTTAACTAGTAAAAGCATATTTTTTTAAAGTAGCAGTAAGTGGTGAGGATGACCCCGTCTTTTTTCAATGTCACATCTTAAAAGGAATAATAATTGTAATATGTTGATTTATTTTTATCCCATTGCAATGTGATGTGTAAAAAATTATAGAATGTTCATAAAATAAATAATTATTTTTTTTAAGAATTATTTTTGTTCCCATTAATTGTATTTTACTAAAGATTTATTTTTTATTAATTAGTCTCACTTCCATGGACATTATATAACCATGGAATATTGAACCATTGTGGGAGACAAAAAGGCTGAAATAATTTGATTAATTGCTTTTGATCCTTTTGAAATAATGATTTTCCGCCACATCATTTTATAACTGCCTAGATGGTACATGCGCCATGGCACACTATGCGCCAATGCCAGCGATGATGTGTGATGCACATGTGCTGACATGTGGCTTAGTGTTAGTGGGTGCATGGTTCAGTGGGCAGCGATGCCATGAGATGTGGTGCCATGGACGCGCAGCCATGGTGCATAAATATTTTGAAGTGCAAAGTGTGTGTATGGTGCAGTGAACATGGATGTGTGGTTGATGTACTGGACGTGCACCATGTGTATGTTTGATACATCCATGGTGTAGTGCATGCAACATGTGGGTTGTGTTCATTGGGTTCTTTTTTTATATGTATCAAAGAGAGTGATTTTCCATGTAGAATCAAGCAAGTAAAAACTATATAGTTGTTATTAAAATGACCAAGTTAAGTGTGTAATGAAAAATATTATATTTAATTTATTTTTATCTAGCATAGTTTTTTTATTTTCTATTTTATCACAGGAACTCGTGGAGCAACGTATGACAGCTGCTTCTCAAATAGTTGAGGGTTCTATGGATCTTTAGATAACTTTTTTGAAGGAAGAAAAGTAGGAAATGAAAGAAGTGAATGATGAGATGAAAGAAATAAAAAAAGCAATGCAATAGTAGATGACCTATAAGGAATCACAGTTAGAATTTTTGATGAGACAGATAGCACACCGAGTTCTAGTAGAGTACCGACGTAGGAGAGCCTAGCACAAATATACCAACTAATGATGAATAAGATGATTTAGTTTTAAAAGATTATATACCTATTTATTGTTTTTGTTTTAACCATGTAACTTTTGTATCATAATTATTTCTAAATTATTTTTGGTTTTTGTTAATTATAAAAAATGGTTTATAGTATATGTTTTTATTAAATTGAAAATAAAATTTTAAAGATTTAATCAATTTTTTTGTAATTAAATAAAATTATAAAAATAAGTTAGAAATAAAAATAGCAAGGGATTTTTACCTCGCTAATTTAGCTATGGAATTTTTAGTATATATTGAATCGAAAAATATTAATTACTACTCTTAATTACGATCAAAATTAGCAAGGGAATAATATAATTAGCTAGGAAATTTTTGTCGTTGAAAGAGTTGCTAGAAACTTTTTTTTTTCTCATTAATATTTTGTGACCAGTACTTTTAATTTGGAAATTATTATAATCGATAATCTGTCGTTATTCTATTTTAGAGTGGAATAAGCCCTTATAGTTAGGGAAATTTTCCATAGCTATATGAGATTTTTTTGTAGTGAGATTGATAGATAGATTAATAGATAAATTGATAGATAGATAGATATATAGATTTGATAGAAATATAGATAGACGCCATGATAAAAAGATATATAGATAAAGATATAGATAGATAAATAGATAGATAGACAGAGAGATAGATAATTAGATAGATAGACAATTGATATAGAGATAGTTATATAGATAGAAATATAGAAAGATAGATATATTGACTGACATATTAATAGAGAGATAGTTATAAAGATAGATAAATAGGCAAATAGATATAAAGATAGATTGTAAGAATTGAAAGAAAGAAAGAAAGATTGATAAATTAATAGATAGATAGATAAATATATAAATAGACAAATAGGTAAATAGATAAATAGATAGATAGTTAGACAAATACAAATATATATATATATATATATATATATATATATACATATGTATATATATATATATATATAAATAGATAGACAGATAGATTGATATACAAAATTATAGATAGATTTACACACATATTGATAGACAAATTAATAGATAAAATGATTATAGATTGATAGATAAATTGATACATAGATAGATAGATAGATAAATAGATAGATAGTTAGTTAGATAGTCAAATAGATAGATAGGCAAACATATAGATGATTGGATAGATAAATAGATAGATAGATAAATAAACATGTAGATAGACATATAGATAGATAAAAAGATAGAAAAATTGAAAGAAAGATAGACAAAAAGTTAAATAGACAGATAGATAGATAAACAGATAGATAGACAAGTAGATAGAAAAATAAATAGAAAGATAAATAGACAGATAGATAGACAGATAGACAAGTAGATAGTTTGTTAGATTCACAAATAGATAGATAGACAAATAGATAGACAAATAGTTAGACAGATAGATATACAAATATATAGATAAATTGATTGAAAAATAGATATATAGATAGATAGATAGATAGAAATAAATAAAGATAGATCAAGAGGAAAATTGATAGACAAATAGATATATAGAAAAAAAGATAGTCAGATAGTTAGTTAGAAGAGAGATAAATAAATAGATAGATAGTAAGATAGATATACAGATAGATAGACATATAGATAAACAGATACATAGATTAATAGATAGATAGATAGACAAATAAATTGACAGAAAGATTCACATAAAAATAGATAGATGGATAGATTGATTGATTGATAGACAAATAGATAGACTGACAGATAGACAAATAGATAAATAGACAAATAGATAGATGATAGAAAAACATATATATAGACATATAGATAGATAGATAGATAAACACATAGAGAGACAGACAGATAGACAAATAAATAGAGAGACAGACATATAGACAAATAGATCGACACACATATAAACATACAAATATATAGATTGATAGACAAATATATATATAGACATATAGAAAGATAGATAGACATATAGATAGACAACAAATAGACAGACAGATAGAAAGATAAAGATATACAAATAGATAGACAGATAGATAGACAGATAGATCGACAGACAGACAGATAGAGAGACAAATAGATAGATAAATATATAGATAAATAGATAGATTGATTGACAGATAGATAGATTGTTAGACAAATTGATAAGTAGATTGATAGATAGAATGATAGACATATTGATAGAGAGATTTAGAGATAGACCAATAAAGAGATTTATAGAAAGATTGATAGATATATTAATAGAAAGATAGATAACTAGATAGATAGATAGATAAATAGACAAATAAATAAATAGAAAGATTTAGAAATAGATAAAAAGATTTTTAGATTGATTGGTAGAGTGATTAAAAGATTGATTGATAGACATATTGATAAACAGATAGATGCATAAATTGTTAGAAAGATAGATAGCTAGATAGATTCATATATATTTATATAGAATGAAAGATAGATAGATAGACACATATAAAAATAGATTGATAAGCACATAGATAGATAGAGATTGAAAGATAGAAAGATAGATTGATAGAAAGATAAATAGATGGATAGAAAGATAGACAGATAGATTGATAGATAGAAATATAGATAGACTAATAGATAGACAAATAAATAGATAGATATTTATATTGTAAGATTGATAGACAGATTAATAAACATATTGATAATTAGATAGATAGATAGATTGATATATAGATTGATCGAAAGATTGATAGTCGAATTTAAAATTAGTTTGATAGATAGAATGATAGATAAATAGATAGATAGATACACATAAAGATAAATATATAGATGCATAGTTAGTTAGATAAATAGATAGATAGATAGACAAATAGATATATAGGTAGATAGATAGATAGATAAATAGATAGGTAGATTGATATATACATAGATAGATATATAGATAGACATATAGATAGATAAATAGATAGATAGACAAAATGATTGATAGATAGATAGAAAGATAGATATAGGACATATAGATAAATAGATAGATAAATAGAAAGATTGACATTTAGGAAGGCAAAGAGATAATATATTGATTGATTGATAGTTAGATAGATGGACAGATAGATAGAAAGATAGATAGATATATATATATATATACACATAAATAATAGACAAATATAAAGATAGATAGATAGTTTGATTGAGAAATATATAGACATATCAATAGATAGATAGATAGATAAATAGATAAATATATATAAACAAATAGACTAATAGATAGATATACATATAGATAGGAAAATAGATAGAAAGATAGATAGACTAATAGATAGATAGACATATAGATAGAAAGATAGACTGAAGATAGATAGATAGTTATTTAGATAGACATACAGATAGAGAGATAGATAATCAGGTTTATAGAGAAATGATAGATAGACAGACAGATAGAAAGATAGATAGATAGACACATATTGATATATAGTTAGATAGACACAAATAAAGACATATGAATAGACAAATAGATAGAAATATAAATAGACAAATATAAAGATAGATAAATATATAGATAGATAGACAAATAAATAGACAAATAGATAGTTAAATAGACCACTAGGTAGATATATATATAGATAAATGGATAAATCGAATGATATACATATATATAGAATAACATATATATATATATATATATATATATATATATATATATATATATAGAAAGGTAAACAGATAGATATACAAATAGATAGAAAGTAAGATAGATAGATAGATAGATAGATAGATAAAAAATAGATATACATATACATAGACAGATAGATAGATTGATTGATTGATCGATATACTTTTATAGATAGATAGATAGATAAACAAACAGATAGAAAAATAGATACATAGATAGGTAGATAGACAGATAGATTGACTGAAAAATATATAGATATATAAATAGATAGATAGATAGATAGATAGATAGAAAGACATATAGATAGTAAAATAGATAGACAGATAGATACAAAGATAGATAGTTAAATAGCTAGACAGTTAGATAGGAAAATAGATTGATAAATGGATATATAGACAAACAGACACACATATAAACAAATAGATAGTTAGTATGTCAGTCATTTAGGCAGACAGTTAATCATTAAGTCAAATAGAATGACAAATAGATATACATATAGATAAACAAATAAATTGACAGATAGATCGAAAGAAAGAAAGAAAGAAAGAAGATAGATAGACAAATTGGAAGACCAATATAACTATATAGATAGATAGATATTTAGATTGATTAATATATATATACTAAGATGGATAAAATGATAGATATATATTTAGATATATAGATAGACATAAAGAGAGATAGATATTTAGACAGACAAACAAATAGATAAATAGATATATATATATATAAAGATATATAATTATAACATAGATAGATTGACAGTTAGATATACAAATAGATAGATATATAGATAGATAGACAAATAGATATATAGATAGATAGACAAATATATAGATAGATAGATAGATAATTAGAAGACAGAAATACAGAGAGACAGACATATAGATATTTAGATAGATAGATAGATATATAGATTGATGATTGAAAATAGATATATGGATATATAGACATATAGATAGATGGATAGACAGATAGATAGATAGCTACGCAAATATATAGACACATTAATAAATAGGTATATAGACAAATAGATAAAAAGATAGTTAGACAAATAGATAGACAGATAAATAGACATATTGATATATATATATAATATAAACATATAGGAAGACATATAAATAGATTGATAGATAGAGAGATAGATAGTTAGATAGATAGAAAGATAGATAGATAGATAGACAGATTATTAGATTGATACATAGATAGATAAATAGATATATAGATAGACAAATCAATATACAGATAGATTGATAGATAGATAGACACCTAGGTAGATAGAAAGAGAGAGATATATATATAGACAGATAGACATACAGACAGACAGATAGATAGATAGTTAGATATATAAATAGATAAAAAGTTAGTTAGAATGATAGTTAGAAAGATAGATATATTGAATGATAGATAGACACATAGATTAATTGATACATAGATATATAGATAGACAGATAGATAGATAGATAAACAAACATATAGATAGACACATAGAAAGGCAGATAGTTAGATATTTAAAAAAATTGAAAGACAAATAGAATGCCAAATAGATTAACACACATAATAAATGATACATAGATAGACAGATATATACACAGACAGATAGATATATAGATAGACCGACTATTAAATTGATCCATAAATTGATATATATATATATATATATATATATATAAGACAATTAGATAAACATATATAAAGATAGATTGATAGATAGATATATAGATAGATATATAGATAGACTAGATATAAAAATACATATATGGATACATAGATAGACACATACATAGATAGATAAATAGATAGTTAGACAGAGAAATATAGAGATGTGTATATTGATAGACAGATAGATTCATAGATAGATGTATATATAGATAGATAGAAA
Source organism: Sapria himalayana (assembly GCA_029783825.1). NCBI lineage: Eukaryota > Viridiplantae > Streptophyta > Magnoliopsida > Malpighiales > Rafflesiaceae > Sapria > Sapria himalayana. The sequence continues at coordinate 145,090 of JAREIK010001889.1, forward strand.
ATTAGATAGACAAAAAATATCGACAAATATATATAAAAATAGATATAAAAATAGATATAAAAATAGATAGTCAAATAGAAAGATAGAGATATAGAAAGATATATAGAATCTATATAGACAAATTGATAGACAAATAAATAGCCCGATACATAAATAGTTATATAGATAGAAAAATAGTTATACAAAAAGATGACATATAGATTGAAAATAGATAGATAAAAAGATATAATAAATAAAATAGATAGATAAAAAGATAAATAGACAAATTGATACACACACACACACACACACACACACATATATATATATATACACAGATAGATAGATAGATAGATAGACATATAGATAGTCAAAGAGATAGACAAATAGATTAACATATATATTTATAGATACAAAGAGAAATAAATTAACAAATAGATAGACAGATATATAGATAGACATACAGATTGATTGATTGATAGATATATAGATTGATAGATAGATTGATAGATAAAAAAATAGATAGATGGATATATAGACATATAGTTATACTAACAGATAGATAGAAAGATAGATAAATTGCTCTACAAATATATAAATACATTGATAGATAAATATATTGACAGATAGATAGTTAGACATATAGATAGATAGAGATATATATATATATATATACATAGATAGACATACATACAGATAGTTAGATAGATAGATAGATAAACATACAGAAAGACACATAAATAAATTGATAGATAGAAAGATAGATAGTTAGTTAGATAGATAGAAAGATAGATAGATTGACATAAAGTTAAACAAATTGATAGACAAATTATTAGATAGATATGTAGATAGATGGGTACATAGATAAATAAATAGATTAATAGATAGATTGATTGATAGATTGATAGATACATAGACAAATAGATAGACAAATATATAGAAAGATATATAGATATATAAATAGAAAGACATACAGATAGATAGATAGATAGATTGTTAGATATATATATCTAAATTGACAAATAGATAGATAGATAGATAAATTGATAAATAGAGAGATAAATACATAGATAGATAGACACACATATAGGCAAACATGTAGACAGACATATAGAAAGACACATAGTAAGATATATAAATAAATTGAAAGTCAAGTAGAATGACCAGTATATTAACGACACACGGATAGATAAAAAATATACAGACTGATAGACTAGTATATAGATAGATAGATTGATTGATTGTTATATACATAGTTAGATAGATAAATAGATAAACATATAGATAGACAGATTGATAGATAGATATAACAATAGATAGAGAAATAGATAGATAGATAGACAGAAAGAAAGACAAATAGATTGACATATACATATCTAGACACATAGACAGATAGATAAATAGATAAATAGATTGACAGACAGATAGATTGGTATATTGATATACAAATAGATAGATATATAGATAGAATTATAAATAGATAGATAGATTAGATTGATTGATTGATCGACAAATAGATAGACAAATAGATACAATAATAGATAGTCAAATAGAAAGATAGTCATATAGAGAGATAGATAGAAAGATATCTAGTCAAATTGTTGGAGAAATAAAATGACAGATAGATAATTAGATAGATAGATAGGCAGATAGTTAGATAAAAAGATAGGCATCTAGATAGACAAATAGATAGACAGAGAGATATACAAATAGAATAATAGATATATAGATAGATAAATAGATAAATATATAGATAGATATATATAAAGATAGATACACATAAAGATAGGCAGATATATAGATAAAGAGACAGACAGACAGATAAATAAATAGATAGATAGATAGATAGACAAAGTGATAGACAAATAGATAGATAGATTGATTGATAGAAATATTTTTAGATTCATAGAAAATTGATAGACATATAGATAGACATACGATGGACAGAAAAATAAATTGATTGATAGAAGATAGATCGATATACATACAAATAGATAGAAAGATAGATAGATAAATAGATATATAAATTGATTGATTGACAGATAGATAGTGAGATAAATAGACTGATAGAAAGATAGATAGATAAATATATAGATAAATAGATAGATAGATAGATATACAAATAGACAGATAGATAGATAGATAAAAAATAGATAAATAGATAGATATATATAGAAAGAAAGATAGATAGGTATACAAATAGGAAGATAGATAGAGAAATAGATAGACATATATATAGATAGATAGATATATAGACAAATATATAGATATATAGATCATTAGATAAATTGATACATAAATTGATAGTTATATAGATAAAAAGATAGATTGATAGAAAGATAGATAAACACATAGATAGTAAGAGTATAGACAGATAGATAGACATATAGTTAGAAAGATATATAGACAGATAAATATACAGATTGTTAGATAGATGATAGATAGATTGCTAGACATATAGATAGTTAGATAAATAGATACATAGATAAACATATAGAGAGACAAATATATAGACAGATTGATATACATATAAATAAATAGACTAATAGATAGATAGATAGATAGATAGATAAATATATATATAGTAAGATAGATAAACTGATAGATAGATAGATAGAAGGATAGATAGATAGACACATAGAAAGACATAGATAGACATATAGATAGATAAAGAGTTAGATAGATTGATATATAGATAGAAAAATAGATTGATAGATAGATAGAAAAATAGATTGATAGATAGATAGACAAATAGATTGATAGATAGATAGACAAATAGATTGATAGATAGATAGACAAATCGATATACTTTTAGATATAAAGATAGGTATACTAATAGATAGACAAATAGATAGATAGGTAGATAGATAGAGAAAAATAAATAGATAGATATATATATATATTAATTGATAGTTAGATTGACAGATAGATTGATTGATATATAGATAAAAAAATAAATAGATAGATATAAATATAGATTTAAAGATAAATTGATTGATTGATTTATAGAGACAGAAAGATAGACAAATGATAGATAGATAGATATATGAATAGAAAGACAGATAGATTAACAAATAGATATACATATCATTTAGACCGATAGATATATAGATAGATAAATAGATATACAAATACAAAGATAGATATAAAAATAGATAGATAAACATGTAGATAGATATATAGATAGATAGATAGACAAATTTATAACAAGATTCATAAATAGATTGATTGAAAGATATATAAACATATAGATTGATTGATAGATAGATTGATAGATTGATTGATAAATATGTAGATTGAAAAATAGTTAAATTGATAGATAGACAGACATACAGACACACACACAAACACACATAAATAGATAAATAGATTGATAGATAGATATAAATATGGATAGTCAAAAAGATAGATTGATATATATATATATATATATATATATATATATATATATATATATATATATATATATATATGAAAATAGATATACATATTGATAAACAAATAGATAGACAGATATAAAGAGTGAAAGAAAGATAGATAGACAGACAATTTGATAGACAATTAGATAGACAAATAGATAGATAGACACACATATAAAGAAATCAACAGTAAGTTAATCAGTTATGTAGGCAATAAGTCTGGTATGCAATATATATAGATAAATCTCTATACATATACATAGAAAAATAGATTATCTTATATATTGAAAGATAGGTAGACAAATAAATAGACTGATAGATAGTCAAATAAATAAATAAATAAATAAATAATATATAAAAATATAATATATATATATATATATATAAACAAATAGATAGACAAAAAGATAGATATTTAGATAGATAGATAGACAAAATGGTAGATAGATATTTAGACAGATAGATACACAAAAAGATAGATAAATATTTAAATAGAATGATAATTAGATAGATTGATAGATATAAATATAAATATAAATATATATATATATATATATATATATATATATATATATATATATATATATAAAGATATACAGATAGATAGAGAGTTAGATAGAAATATAGTAAGATAAGTAATTATATAGATAAATAGACAAATAAATAGATAGACAGATAGAAATAGATAAATTGTAGACAAATAGATTGATAGATAAATAGATAGATAAATAGATAAATTGATTAAGAAAAAGATAGACATACAGATAGAAAAAAAGAAAGATAGATAGATAGACAGATTCTAGACAAGTATACCGACAACTAGATGAATAAATAGACAGACTTATAGATAGATTGATTGATTAATAGACAGACAGATAGACAGACAGAAAAACCGATACATAAATATATAGACAAACATATAGAGAGACAGATAGATAGAAATATTGATAGATAAAGAGAAAGATAGATAGACAAATAAATAGACATATAGGTAGATAGAAAGATAGACATGCAACTATATTGACACATAGATAAATAGATACATAGAAATATATATAGATAGATATATAGACAGATAGATAGATAAATATATAAATATATAGAAAGATAATAGATATAAATATATATAGATAGATAGTTAAATAGACAATCAATTAGATATATAGATAGATATATAGATAGATAGTTAAATAGATAGATAGACATAAATATAGAAAGATTGCTAGATAGTTTAATAGAGATATTGAAAGATAGATTGATATAAAATTGATATACAGATTGATAGATAGATTAAAAGATAGATAGATAGATAAATAGACAAATATATAGAAAGATAGATAAACATATAGAAAGATAGATAAACATATAGATAGATAGAAAGATATATAGATAAATAGTCTGCTAGATAGATAGATAGATAGATAGATAGATTCATTTACAGAAAGATAAATAGATAGATAGAAAGTTAGAGGGATAGATAGAATGATAGATAGATAGAAAGATAGATAGACTAAAAGATAGCCTGATGGATAGATATTTATTACGATAGATAGATATATAGGTAGATTGATAGATAAAAAAATAGATAGATAAATAGTAAAACTAATAGAAAGATTCATAGATACATAGATATACAGATAGAAAGATAGATAGATAAATAGATAGATAGATAGACATATAGATAGGATGATAGATATACAAATAGTTTGATATAAATAGATATTGATAGAAAGAAAGAAAGATTGATAGATATATAGTTAGATAGACAAATAGATATATAGAAAGAAATATATATAGAAATATGATAGTTAGATATATTGATAGATTATAGATATATAGATAGATAGATAGATATATAAGGAGATAAATAAACATTATATATTTATAAATAGATCAATAGATAGATAGATAGTAAGATAGTTCAATTGATTGATAGATTAAATGATAGATAGATAAGTAGATACTTAGATAGATAGATATATAGATAAATAAATAAATAGATAAATAAATATATAGATATAAACACAAATAGTTAGATAGATAGACATATAGATAGACATAAAGAGTGACATATAGATATACAGACATATAAATAAATAGACAGACAGATAGACATACACAAAGAATGATATATAGATTGATAGATTGATAGATTGATTGGTTGATAGAAAGAAATAAAGATTGATAGATATATAGATAGTTGGATAGACAGATTGATAGATTTATAGAAAAATTGAAAGATATATAGATAGATTGATTGATTTAAAGATAGTTAGATAAATAGATAAATAGTTAGATAGATAAAGAGATAGATATATAAATAGATTGATTGATTGATATAAAGATAGATAGATAAATAGATAAATAGTTAGATAGATAGAGAGATAGATAGATATATATTAAAATAGATAGATAGACAAATAGAAAGACACATTGAAAGATAGATTATTAGACATATATATAGACACATAGATAGTAAGTTTGAAAGAAATATCGATAGACAAATTAAAAGGAATATTTAAAAATAGGGTAATAGACAAATTTATAGATAGATAGATTGATTAATTGATAGAGAGATAGATAGATAGGTAGAGAGAGAGAAAGATAGATATGCAAATACATAGTTAGATATATAAATAGATATATATATATATATATATATATATATATATAGATAAATAGATAGATAGATAGATAGATAGACCGATTGATAAACAAAAATATACATAGATAGATAGACATATAGATAGATAGAAAAATAGATAGACAATAAGATTGATAGATAGATATACAAACAGAAAAATTGATAGACAACCAGATACATAGACAGCTAGATAGATAGACAGACATACATAGTTTTATAGACAGATTGATTGATTGATTGAAAGAATGATAGATAGATTGATATACTTTTTTATAGAAATATTGATAGTCAATTTGATATACTTATAGATAGATAGATTGATTGATTAAAAGAAAGATAGATTGATAGATAATTAATCAAATAAATAGAAAAATAGATATGCAAATTTATATAATGAAAGTTAGATAGAAGATATATAGACATATAAAAGATAGGTACATTTACATATAAATAGACAAATAGATAGACAAATAGATAGATAGTAATATATATAGATAGATTGATAGATAGATATAAAGAAAGAAAGATAGATAGATAGATAGATATATTTTTATACAGATAGAAAGATAGATAGATAAACAAATAGACAAATAGATAGATTGACAGATATATAGAGAGATATATAGATAGATAGATATAAAAATAAATAGATAGATATAGATACTGATAAATATACAGATAGATAGAAAGATATAAAAGACAAATAAGTTGACAAGTATCTATAAATAGATAGATGGATCAATATATAGATACACATTTAGATAGACAATAATAAATAGATCGACAAATAGATAAGTAGATAGGTATATAGATAGATAGATAGATAGATATACAGATAGATAGATAGATAGATAGATAGATAGTCACATAGATTAACAAATAGATAGTCAAATAGATATATAGATAGATAGACAGGGAGATAGATAGAAAGATAGATAGAGAGATAGAGAGATAGAGAGAAAGAGAGATAGATAGATAGATATATATACAAATTGATAGTTATGTAGGTAGATAGATAGATAAATAGATAGACATATAAATATAGGAAGATAGAAAGAGAAATACATAGAGTTATAAATGGATAGATTGATAGATAAATTCTTATACAGATAGATAGATTGAAATATAGATAGAAAGATTGATAAATAGATTAACAGACATATTGAAAGATAAATTGATAGACATATAGGTTGTTTTATTATTAAATAGACAGACAGATAGATAGATAAATTTATTTATAGATAGATAGATTGATAGATTATTAGACAGATAGATAGTTAGATAGATTGATTGAAGATAAACAAATAATATACACATATATATACATATAGATATAACAATAGATAGACACATACATTGATAGATAGATTGCAAGTAGATATACTGATAGATAGATAGATATATAAATCAATAAATAGATAGATAGATAGATAAATAAACAAAAAGATAGATTGATCGATAAAAATATAGATAGATAACTAGATAGAAAGAGAGATAGATAGAAAAGTAGATAGTAAGATAGACAGAAAGATAGATATATAGATAAGTAGTTAGACAGATACATAGATAGATATTTAGAATGATAAAAAGATAGATATACATATAGATAGACAAATAGATAGATAGATAGTTAACGAGATTTTTAGAAATTTTATTAGACAAACTGATAAGTAGATTGATTGATAGATAGATAGGTATATTGATAGATAGATAGATAAAAAAATAGACAGATAGATAAATAGATAGACAGATATATAGATAAATATAGATAAATAGATAAATTGACAGATAGAAATCCAATTAGATAAATAGATAGATAGATAAATAAATAAATAGACAAATACATAGACAGATAGCTAGACAAATAGATACATAGATAAAAAGACAAATACATACATATATAAATAGACATATTGATAGATAGATTGATATTCAAATAGATAGATAGATATATAGAATTATTGATAGAAATATTGATAGACAGGTTAAAATACAGATTCATATAAAAATTAATAGAGATATATATTTATAGAAAGATAGATAGATCGATTGAAATAAAGAAAGAAAGAATGATTGATAGATAAATATAATGATAGAAAGATAGATAGATAAACTAATTGATTGATTGATTGAAAGATAGATACATTGACATCTAGATATATAGATAGCTATATAGATATAAATATACATAAATCGATTGATTAATATATAGATAGATACATTGATACATAGATATATTAATAGATAAACAAATAGATAGATAGATCTATAGATAGATAGATTTATTGATAGACAAATAGACATATTAATACATATATAGAAACACTGACAAATATTTATACCAATTGACAAATAAATAGATAGCTAGAAAGACAAATAGAAAGAAAGAAAGATAGATAGATTGATAGATAGATTGATTGTTTTATAAAAAGAACGATTGATAGATTGATAGATAGATACATAGACAGATGTATAAAAAGATTTATATAGTTAGATTCAAAGATAGATTAATAAACAAATTGACAGATATATAGATAGACAAATTGATATAAAGATAGATAGATAAATAAAAAGATACATAGATAGAGAAATAGATAGATAGATAGTTAGAGAGATATATAGACAGATATATAATGTATAGACAAACAAACTGATAGATAGATATATATATATATATATATATATAGATTTAAAGATAGAAAGATAGTCATATTGTTTGAGAGATAGATAGAAATATTGCTAGACAGATTAAAAAACATATTGATATACATATTGAATGATTGATTGAGTGAATAAAGAAAGAAATAAAGATAGATAGATAAATAGATATAAATATTGATAGAGAGATAGATAGCTTGATAGAGAGATAGATTTATAGAGAGGTCAATAGCTAGATAGAGAGATAGATTTATAGATAGATAGATTGATTGATTGGTAGATATATAGATAGACATATATAAAGATAGATACATAGATAAAAAGATAGATATATAGATAGAAAGATTGATTGATTAATAGACAGATAGATAGATACATAGATAGATAGACATATAGATCTAAATATATATACAAAGATATATAGAGAAATAGATAGATAAATAGATAGATAGATAAACAAATTGACTGAAAGATAGCCTAATAAGATGATTGACTGATAGATATACAGAGAGGCAAATCGATAGGCAAATAGATTTACAAAAAGAAAGAAAGAAAGTTAAATAGAGAGATAGATATATAGATAGAAAGATTGATTTATTGATAGTAAGAATGATAGATAGATAATTAGATAGATATACAAATGGATAGATCGATTGATCGATAAATTGATAGGCAGATAGATTGATAGATTGATAGACAATTTTATAGACTTATATATATAAATAGATTGATTGAAAGAAAGAAATAAAGAAAGAAAGAAAGAAAGATTGATAGATATAGAGACAGAGACATATACAAATAGATAAATAGAAAAATAATAGATAGATAGATAGGTAGAATAAAAAGATAGATAGAGATATAGATAGACTAAAAGATATACAAATTGATATATAGAAATATTGATAGATAGATAGATAGTCAAAATATATACATATAGATAGAAAGATAGACAAATAGATAGATTGATTGATTGATATATAGATATATAGATGGGTAGATATATTGACATATAGATAGGCGATTAGATAGGTAGATTGATTGATTGATAGAAAAATAGATAGATAGATATGTAGATAGAGAAATAGATAGACAGATATATATATATATATATATATACATATATATAGACAAATAAATATAGATAAAAAAAGATAGATATATAGAAAGCATATAGATTGATATAAAAATATATAGATAGATAGATAGACTAATATATAGGTAGTTAGAAAGAAAAATATAAAGAGATATAAATAGATAGATTGATAGATAGATTGATAAACAAATAGATATACAGATAGATATAAAGATTGATAGAAAGATTGATAGAAAGATTGATAGAAAGATTGAATGATAGATTTATAGAACTATTGAGAGGGTGATTGAAAGAGATATAGATTGTTTGATTGATTGACAGAAAGAAAGAAAGAAAGATAGATAGATAGATTGAGATATTATTAGAAAGATATATAGATGGATAGATAGATTTATAGATAGTCAAATAGATAGACATATATATATATATAGATATATAAAAAATAGATAGATAGATAGACAGATAGAAAGAAAGAAAGATAGATAGATATATTGATAGATAGATTAATTGATAAATAGATAGATAGACATATTAATATATATATATATATATATATAGTTAGACAGATAAACAAAATAGATAGATATACTGATAGAAAGATTGATATATAGATAGATAGTTAGATAAATAGATGGGTAATTAAATAGATAGACAATAGATAGATAGATAGATATGTAGCTAGAAAATAATAAATAAATAGATAGATAAATAGATAAATAGATATATATATATATATATATATATATATATATATATATATATATATATATATATATATATATATATATATATCGACATATAGATAAACAGATAGTTAGATAAATAGATATAAAGATAGATAAAAAATATAGATAATTGAAATATAGATATATAGATAAATAGATAAATTGACAAATATATAGGTAGATAGAAATAAAAATACATAGATATATAAATAGATAAATTTATAGGTATATTTATAAATAAATAAATAGATAAATAGATAGAAAGATTGATAGAAATATTGATTGATAGATAGATAGATTGATAGACAAAATGATAAACTAATTGAAAACAGATAGTTTATATTGATTGATAGACAAATATATAGATAGATTGATAGACAGATAGATTGACAGATTTTTGGATAGATTGATAGATGGATAGATAGAGAAATAGACAGACATATATATAGATAGAATGATCGAAAGATAGATAGAAAGATAGATAGATATATAAATTGATAGTCAGATAGATTGATTGATCGATCTATACATAGATAGATAAAAAGAGAGATAAACAGATAGATACAATGATAGATAAATAAATAGATAGACACATAGATAGATAGATAAATATAAATATAGATAGATACATAGATAGAAAAAAAGATAGATATACAAGTAGATAGATAGATATATAAATATTTAATCTGATAGAAAGATAGATTGATAGGCAGATAGATATATAGATCAATAATTAGATATATAAATATATAGATAGATTTTTAGATAGATTGATAGACAAATTAATAGGCAGATTGATATATAGATTGACTGAAAGATTGATAGAAAGATAGATTGATAGATTGATAAACAAATTGACATACAAATTAATAGATAGATAATTAGAAAGATTGATAGAAAGATATATAAACTAGTATATAGATTGATAGATAGACAAACAGATAGTTAGAGATATAGATATAAATTAGATTATTAGACAAATAGATAAAAGATTATTAGTTAGATATATTGAGAAATAGATATATATATATATATATATAAACAATAGATAGAATGATTGATATACAAATACATTGAGATATATAATGACATATTGATAGACACATATATAGATACATTGATAAATAAATTTATATACATTTAAAAAGAAAGATTCATAGATTGACTGATATAAATAATGATAGACAAATAGATAGATTAATAATTAGATAGATTGATAGACAGATTTATAGAAAAATATATAGATTGATTGAAACATAGATAAAAAGATAGATAAATTGATAAACATATAAATGAAATAGATAGATCAAGAGATTATTAGTAAGATAGATCGAAAGATAGATACATAATAGAGAGACACATAGATAGATTGATAGATTGTTTGATAGACAGATAGTTAGATAGATAGAAAGATAGGTGGATAGACAAATAAATAGATAGATATATAGATTAATAGATTGATAGACAAATTGATATATTGATAGATTGATAGATAGAAATAACAATAGATATATAGATAGATAAATAAATAGATAGATAGATAGATAAAAAAATAGATAAATAGAAAAGAAGAAAGATAGATAGATATATAGATATATAGATAGATAGATAAATAGATAGAAAGATACATAGACTAATATATAGACATATAGATAGATAGATAGATAGATAGATAGATAGATATATAAATAGACAAATAGATAGATAAATAAATAAATAGATAAATAGTTAGATAGATATAGATAGATAAATAGACAAATAGATATATAGATTGATAGATAGATAGATAGAAATATAGATAGATACATAAATAGATAGACAAATAGATAGATATATAGATAGATATATAGATAGATATATAGTTATAGAAAAAATTAGATAGATAGATAAATATTAAATATATAGATAGACAGACTCATAGACATATAAAAATTTGACAGATAGATAGACGAAAAGATAGATAGATAGACATATACATAGATAGATAGATAGATAGATAGATATATATATATATATATATATGAAGATATATAGATAGATAGATAGATAGATAGATTGATAGGAAAATAGATTGACAAATATATAGATAAATAGATAGAAAGTTTGATTGATTGATTGATTGATATATTGATAGACAGATTGAAAGACAGAATGATAGATAAATAGATAGACAATTGATAGATAAAATGGTATATATATAGATAGACAGAAATGATAGATTTATAGATAGATAGATATATATATATATATATATATATATATAGAAAGACAGATACATAGATAGATAGATAGATAGACAGATAGAAATACAGATAGATAGACAAATAGATAAATAGATATATATATATATATATATATATATATATATATATATAGATGGATGGATAGATAGATAGAATATAGATACACAGATAGAAAGTGTAATAGATAGATGGTTAAAAATCCAATAGATAGACAGATAAATAAAAAAATAGATAGAGAGATAGAAATATAGATAGATAGATAGATAGATAGACGTCAAGATAGATAGAAGGATTAATAAATAAATAGAAATATAGATAAATAGATATATTGAAAAATATATATATAGATAGATAGATAGATTGATTGACAGAAAGATAGACAGATAGAGAGATATATAGATAGATAGACAAATAAATAGATAGATAGATAGATAGATATAAATGACTAATAGATAGTTAGAAAGTTCGACAAATACAAAGAAAGATATATAGACATATAGATAGACAGATAGATAGACAAATAGTTATAGAGATAGATAGACAGATAGATAAATAGAGAGATATATAGATAGATAGATAGGAAAATATCTAAATAGATTGATTGAAAGATTGATAGACAAATAGATCGATAGATAGATAAGCAAATAGATAGACAAAGAGAAATACAAATACATTGATAATTAAATAGATTGATTGATTGATTGATTGATAGATTGATATATATATATATATATATAGACAGATAGATACACAAATTGATATAATGATTGATAGATAGATTGATATACAGATAGATTGATTGATTGATAGATAGATTAATAGAAGATAGATATATCATTTACACGAGGTTCTACAATAGCAGCAGTACAATGCGCTCCACATGATAGATTTTACAAACTCTACCTCTAACTGCTTCACTTATCATGGTTGCCTTTTACCCTCTTCAGTGCCATCACCCAATTGACCAAATTCATTATTACCTAATCAAATATCTGAACATATAAGAGCCTAAATATGTGCAAAGTTATGAACGAGTACACTAGAACGTAATAAGAACAAAATTGTAAAGGGGGTATTTATTTGACTATTATGAGGGAGAGATGAAACAAGCATAAACTACAATTTTGTACAATTATTTGTCCAATTAATTTTTGATTTTGTAGAACTGCCCATCAATATCCTAAAATATCATATACAATCCTATGGAATAAAATGAGAAAATAGAAAACATATGTTATCATGTATACATTTCAATTCCCATAAAATAACATGTATACAAGTAGAAGCATACCATTTGCTTCAAGCTCCAAATAATTTTTTATATTAAATATTTAAGTTTAACAAAAATGAAATGTTTCATTATTATTCAAAATTTCAAATTGATATCACATATGAAACATAATAGGGCCCAAACATCACTATTTACTTCAACCTAGAGTGTTGTATATAGTTTGTTTTGATACTTTGTTTGTATAACCAACTATTTCTATTTTAATATTTTCATTTAAATGCAGGAAAGGAAATATTAAGAGGCCAGGAATACAGCAGTAGCACAATAATGAGGGTCCCATTGTCTTGTCATGGTCGAAGAAATATTTGAAGCAGAGCCTGACCCGTCCGATGATTCAACCCACTCTGATAAATTGAACCAAGAAAATTTTAATATAAAATGTTTTTATTTTATTTTTTAGGGTTACAATTTTCGTGATCTAGAACTGTTCATCTTATCTCTCTCTCTCTCTCTGCGCAATTTATCATGACTATTTCAACGCTGCACATACTGTAAGACTTCTGATTTGGTTTAATCTGTAACGCATAAGTATTTTTTGGTGGTTGTAGCTAGTTGTATGAGCAACTAGTGAACCACATTATTTCGTGCATTTCTTTTGTGGTATCTGTTCTATTTTTTATTCTCTGACGCTTGGATTGTGGATTGAATATAAATGGTTTGTTGTTTTTATTGTTCTTTCTTCTTCTATATCTTAAAATCATAACTGTGGAAGCACAATTGCCCAACATAGAGTAATCACCATTAACCAGCAACATACAGCAACAATCATTGATTATTACCAAACACCATCAATGACTAGCATTAATTGGTACTAACAACAATGACAATGCTTGATTCATCACTATTATGGCCAAAAACTGGTAAGTGTTCGGTTATAGCCAGACATAGGAGGAGAAAAAGAAAAATAAATATATTATTTCATTATTTTTAAAAATTAAAAATATATATATATAGTTGTGATAACTCACATGTCATGTACTCTTATACAATATATAAATCTAACAAGAAAGAAAATAAATAAAAAGAATATGCTTACACATGAAATTAAACCTCAAACACAACCACTTTAAGCTAGCATGTATATGTCACAATTTCTCAACTTGAAAAAGAGAAAAAAATCTTATTGTTTGAGCACATTCGTGAAATATCTATAATTTTTTCATTGATATATATGTATATAATTACTTTCAAATTATCCTAGATTTTCTCCCATTAAAGTACAATCAATCTAAATATATTTTATTTAGTCATTGAATATCAAATAAGCATCAATATCAAGTCGTCTAATTATTATAATAAAGCATTATAAAAATCTAAATTAGTAAATAGAATTCTTCCAAAAAAATGTTTGATCCACTAGATCTCATAAGCAATCAATGACATAAATACATACTCTGTAGCTACATTAAATCTAAAAATCATGATATACCACTTACTTTTCTAAGAAATAAAATTTCTATAAAAAAATATAAAATTATATAATAGATATTTTCTTTTTAATCATTTGAGTTCAACTAGATTGTGTAAACCTTTATCCGACTATATCACTCATCTATGAATGATATCTCATGTTCTAGAACACTCTTTACAAACATGAAAATCATAAGAACTATACACATATTAGTATGTCTATGAGAATCTAAGTATTACTCTCTAATCATTATCAGGTATTTCAACTTTCATACAATTATACTATGTCTATTATAATCAACTAAGAAACGAGTAAATATGAATAGGTTTACACTCTGATCAAGTTGTAAGCCAATGAGCATATATTCAATCATATCAAAATTAGACAAAATATTTAAAGTAATTCTCCTCAAAAGAAGAAATTATATCTCAATACTCATAAAATATCTAAAATATCTCAAATTCTTTATTTAGAACTCAACTTATATGAACCATTTCAATTTCAATATACCCGAGATGATAATTATCTATAATCAAAATATCAACATACATTAATAACTTCACATCTTATCATCTTGATTTATTTGGATAGAAATAAGAATAACCTAACACATATATCATAAAATCAAAAGAAATGAATGCTAAAGAGAATATATTAAACTAAGCCCTATAAAATTATTTCAATCAATAAATAACCTTTCGAGTCTACCAATCATGTTTATGCTCCATAAAATAGTGAATTCTGAAGAATGATGTATAAGCACCTCTTCCTTAAAATCATTATAAGTAAATATACTCATCATATTTAACTGATATACAATCTACATAAAACATATAATAATAAAAAATAATAATCTAATATCAATCACCTTAGTCACAAAAAATGTATCCTAATAATCATTCTATTTTTTTTGTATATCTCTTAGCTATCAACTTAGCATTAAGTCAATCGACCTTCAATTCAATTCCAGTCTTAAATGAAAATGCCCAATTGCATTCTATTGCAATCTTACCTAAAGATTTCAAAATAAAATCATCAGTATAATTAGATGTCATTGCATTAAGTTCAACCAACATAATATATCAACTTTAATGACTAATAATCTAGAAAAAAATATCAAGGATCGTGTAATTATTAAGAAAGTACAAAAAATTAAAATATATAATATCAAAATAAAAATAAGAAAATATAAGTAATACTAAGTGCCTAACTAAACACATCTTTGGTTTTTTCTATAGTATAATAGGAAGGTCCAATTCACTATTTCAAATTAAATCATCTAAGGTGGGCAAGTCTAATATGGGAAATTTTTTGATATATCTATCAAGTATATACCTCTAAGTCGAGATCATCAAGTTTTCAAAAATTTCTCATTTTTTTCTTCAATAGGACACTCATACTATCCTCCTTTACCTAGTAGAAAGCATTATAATAAATCTCTAAGATAGAAGCTAAAATCGTTGTTACACTATAATGAAATAATTATATCACAATAGAACACTCATACTATGCTCCTTTTCCTACCTGAAATAAAAGCATCACTACTCTCTTCAAAATTAATTTTGCTATTAGTATCAAACACAAAGATAGAAGTTAAAATAATTGTTACACTGTAATGAAATAATCTTATCACTATGGAGTCCAAATAGCTCTAAGATAAAGTCATTGAAAAATAATTTATCATTAAAGAATATTATATTCACTCATAATAATCTTTATGGCCTCTAATAAGTAACATATATATCTTTTTAAAGTATTATAGTACTTAACAAAAGCAAACTTTATAACACAAATAGTCATCTTCTCACTATCTAAAAAAATCTTAAATAAAATAAATATACTCAAAATATTAAGCAAAAAATAAAAAAACTCTCATTAATATAAAACTTAATATTAACTACAATCTAAGAATACTAAAAACAACATCCAATTGAATAAGAATTTATTTGTTGACACCACTTCTTTTCAAAAATAACTAAGAACATTCATATGTAATAGAAATGCCTTAATTATCGCAATTAAATATTAGTTCTTTCTTTCAACTGTCTAATTCATTGAATAAGGCTAGCACATGATATCTAATTAATCATTTTATGCTTTTCAAAAAAATAAATCATCTCATGTTGATGTTCCCTATTAGTCCTTTACTTTAAAGATCAAATGTGTAATATCCAAATTTACTCTACTAAGATGCATAACAAATAAAATATTTCATTTATATAACCATTACATATTATGTATTATGTAATCTAATTAGAATCACATTTGATGACTATCCACACTCTCATTATACCATTTGAATTTATTATTAAATTTTACAAATATATTAACTCATATTCTATTATACAATTCACAAATTCTAGAGAGATGCAAATTAAAACCCTCTAATTTTTTTTCTACTCTTACAACAAAATTAAAACCTCCAATAATAATTTATATTTCAGACAGAGAGGACATTAGGTGGAATGTTCAAAAAATCAAAAACTACTGAAAGAGATAATATTTGGTCTATAGTTAAGATCATTATCCTACTCATTTTTTGTACCATAAACTAATTTTTATGGTTAGCATTAGCAACAACAACCTCAAAATTCAGCTTATGTTTTAACTTGTCTAATTCATTCAGATATTTAGGTTCACTAAGGAAGAAAAACGACACTAGCACATTATACATTTAAAATAAGTTTCAAATGGCACTATTAAGATGGATGAGTGGTAAAATACTTCATTTATCTAATCATTACATATTACATAGCATTATATCAAGTCAAAATCACATCTTGTGACTATCCTCTCTCTAATTATACAAAGTGAATTAATTATCAAAAACATTCAGATATACTAACTCAAATCCTACTACACAAGCTACAAATTCTAGAGAAGAACGTAGATTAACACCCTTCCTCTCTAATTATTCTTTCATTCTTACTAAAACATTAAAATCTTCACTAATAATTTATGGCCTAAACAAAAAGAACTAAGTTATTGCAACCTATAACTTGCTTTAGGATTAGCTATTGTTCTTTTCATACACCCTCATTAAATTAGTTGGAAAATAGGATGTTTACAAAATCAAAAACCACTCAAGGAGATAATATTTGGTTCATGTTTATGACCATTATTATGATACTCATTTTTTGTCCCATAAACTATATTTTATGGTTAGCATTAGCAAAATCTCAAAATTCAATTTATGTTTTAACTTTTCTAATTCATCCAAACACATAGGTTCAATAAGAGAAACAAATGACACTTACACACCATACATTTACCATAAAGACAAATGACACTGACATTAACACATAATGTTATTTTCATATGTCGCACATAATGTTCTAATCATCTTAATATTTTCATGTTACAATCAAACTACGTTTTTATTTTCCATAAAATTTATAATCATAAACAAAATTTCAAATCTTGTTTTTAAATCAATAACTATATATACTAGTACTATATGAATGTTATTTAGAATTTCAAATCTCTATATTCTTAATGTTATGGAAAAGTCTTATCTACTCTAATCCCAAGGAACATATATAAGTCGAGGAAAAATATGAGATGAATCTGAGAGAGAATGATAAGAGATGATAAAAAAAATAATATATATCTAATATAATTATTAATAAAAATAATAAAATATATCAAACTATCATGCATAATCATCCTACAAAAACCCTAAATATCTTACTGAATCAGATGACATATATCACTCCTAACATTCTCATATTGTGAATGATAAGAAATTGTACTATATTTTTCTCATTAATATACCTCATAATCAATCAATATTATTTACTTGATGTGATGTCACTTTTTCTTATTGATAGTAGAGGCATCAATATACCTCATGATCCATCTCATCATTCTAACAAAACTCATATACAAAAAAATACATGACAAAAAAAGAACAACATTAGCATTGCCATACCCCATGGTCAAAACAACAATGTCACTGTCTAAAAGCCTAAAACAATATTAAAGACTTAAGACTAAACAAAAACGAATGTGATCACTTAAAACATGAGTATTGATTCCTACTAAATGTATAACCCAAGAATTTTGAGTAAGATGGTGGGAAAAACTAATCATAAATAGGTGTTGTAGTTTTATTCAACTATTATATTTAATTTTATATTATTTGATGAGATAGGCGACCCATTTATTTTTGCTTGTTAAATAAAAGATATGCATCAAAGTAATTACTAAAGACTATTTATGATTAAATATCATTGATATTTAAGCTATCGTTGATATTTTTGTTGAATCTTCTAATATAAAAGAATAATTAAAAAAATTAAATATCCAATAATTATAAAACTATAGTGATAAAAATGATTAATTATTTAGATTCTAGTTAATCATATTTATTTAGAATCTAGTTGATCATATTTTCTAATTAACCAATTATTTATTGACAATTTAAAAACATATCAATATTTTTAGATACAAGTATAAATGAACCATAAGATAATGCTTGAAATTATATGTAAACTTTTTTTGATCACATACTTTCTTAAAAAATATACTTTTTTGCTTTCATCTTATTATATTTTACTATGAAAATTAACAAGCCAAATATATACCTTCCATTTAAATCTTTCAAGATTATACAAAGAACTTAAATGTAAATTATCATTGCATTAAAAATATATATATGATAATTAATCCTTATTGCTGAAAGTCCTACCACCAATCAATCTTAAGATATATAACAAAAACTCTAATTGAGTTATAATTTTCAATTTTTTTTCAAGTCTTGTATTTTAGATATTTATGCATTAGTTTAAATAAAAATGTTAGATTATCATATTAATTTTATTTAATTTCAAATATGGTTTTACTTTCACCTTATATATTAATAATAGTGAAATGTTTTGTATAAAAACACTCCATATATTTTTTTGTATCATGTATTCACATTTTAGATTAATAAAATGTATGGGACATTTCTGTTCAATTATTAAACATGAACAAAATTTTCAACCTCCACATTGTTTTGCTAGCTAACAAAAAAATGAATCATTTGTAGAAATATCTGAATGAAGAAAAAGAAAGCAACCCCCATGTAAAAATTGACCCATCAGAAGCCACAGCTATAGTATGCTCTCTGCCACATGATATATCCAACGACCGAGCATTGTCACCAGCTGGGAATTCAAAGAGCTATGGATGAAGTCATTTTGGTATTCGCAATTGACACTCTTTTCCATTTCTTCCTGTTTGCCAACTCTGATTATACCCCCATACATAAATCACAATCTTTGTTGCTGAAACAATGGGCGTTGCAGGATTGCCTAAAATATCATTCATGCCCATCATACTATTGTACACTGACCATCATCAATTGAAAAGACTATAAGATAGAAAATGAGCATGACAATAACAACATTGAGTGAATTACAAATAACAGAAAAAAATCAGCTTGATTTTGATTATTTTGCAGAATCATTTAAATAATTAACTGAAAATAAACCAAATAAAATCTACCAAAAATCAAATTTTCCATAAATAGATAACTTTAATCATAATCTAAGAGGGAAAAACCAGGATGACTAGTAAAAAAATCAGTCATCAGAACTAAATCAATCAACTATTCTTGAACTGATTACAAACTTCTACAAAATTATTTAACAATCAAAGTTAAATGAAAATAATCGTCACATAGAATTAAGAGATTCTATACAAAGAAAATGGAATAACAAGATTTTTAGATGGGACAAAATAAGATCCAATGAATATCAAAGTTCATAAACAATCATATATAGATATGATTTAAAAAATTGTGCATATTGTGAAACTATGGGGTAAAAGTAACCCAATGAAAACTGAAATTGATAATGAAATTTATGGAACAAAATGATTTTAAACATCAGAAGAATGCTAAGCTGCACCTTGAGAGTAAAATTTGGTGGACTTGAATAATATAAATGAACCTTTCGACTTGAATACTTAAAACAAAGATTTAGACTTAAATACTTAAAACGAACCTTTCGGCTTGAATACTAAAAATGATCCTTTCAACTTGAATACTCAAAATAAACAACAAAGAATGCGAACAAATTAAATTCTATAAGCAGCGACTTGGGCAGGGAAGCTTGTTCAATCAAAGAAATGGGTAACTAAAGACTCATCCTTGAAATGAGGCATCCACGTCCAATGATATGAAATCGATTTAGAATATGATCGAGTGAACTATGTTGTTAAGAGATGAGTAATTAATAAGTTTGTGTTATTTTAAAGATTCACCAATGTTATTATTTTAAGGTGGAATTATATTTTGGGGTATCCCATGAAATATTTAAAAATTTTAAACTGATCTTTTAATATTAAAAAAAACACCAAACATAAAAAAATAAAAAATCGAGACACTTGAATTCATAGTCATAAACTACCCTCACCCCTATCCACTACCCCTCGTCCTTGCCCCTCGCCTTTTCCCCTCTTCCTAGCCCCTCACCCATTTCCAAGAGCTCCACGATGGAGCTCAACATAGCTCCACCATGGATCTCGGTGGAGTTCGTAGAGAGAGGCGAGGAAAGAGGGGTGATGAGTGACGGGGTGAGCGGCAAGGGGTGACAGTTGAGGGGAAAGGGCGAGGATGAGGAGCAAATGGTAATGGGTGAGGGGCAGGGGAAACGACAAGGGTGAGGGGCAGGGGAGTGAACGAGGGTGAGGGGCATGAGAGAGGGGCGAGGGTAATTTAGGATTTATGAATTCGAGTGTAATTGTTTCGAATTTATTTATAGTTTGGTGCTTTTTTTTTCAAATGTTAAAATATTAGTTTCATATTTTAAAATATTTCTGGGCGAGTACTCCAAAACATAAATCCGTCACTAAATCAAGAATTTTATTAACAATGAAAAATATGTCGCTAAATCAAGGATTTTATTAGCAAGGGAAAATCCATCGCTAAATCAAGGATTTTATTAGCAAGGGAAAATCCGTCACTAAATCCGTCACTAAATCAAAAATTTTATTAGCAAGGGAAAATCCATCGCTAAATCATTGATTTTATTAGCAAGGAAAAATATGTCGCTAAATCTGTCGATAAATCATGGATTTTATTAGTAAGGAAATATTCGTCGATAAAACCATCGTTTAATCATGGATTTTATTTGCAAGGGAATATCCATCGTGAAATCCATTGCTAAATCAAGGATTTTATTAGAAAGGAAAATTTCGTCGCTAAATCCATCGCTAAATCAAGGATTTTATTAGCAATAGATATTTCATAACTAAATTCATCGCTAAATCAAGGGTTTTATTAGCAAAGGATATCCCATAACTAAATTCATCGCTAAAATCTCTGCTTTTCTTGAGTGAAATTTACAAAAATTTTTCGTCGCTAATTCATAGCTAAATCCATCGCTATATCCTCCACTTTTCTTTAGCAAAATTTTCAAATAATTTTTCTTAGCTAATCCATCATTAATCCATTGCTATTATTTTAAAAAAAAATCATCAATCCATTGCTATTCCCAAGCTAATCCATTGCTATTCCCAAGCTAATCCATTGCTATTCCCAAGCTAATCCATTTCTATTCCCAAGCTAATCCATTGCAAATTAGATAGGGTTTGATCCCTAGCTAAAATTCCCTAGCTAAATTGATATTTTCTTGTAGTGTTATAGACTGATTGATTGATTGACAGAAATATAGATTCATAAATAAATATACATATAGATAGACAGATAGATACAAAGATATATAGGTAAATAGATAGATAGATACATAGATAAACACATTGATAGAAAGATAGACAGCCAAGAAGATTGACCGATAGATATACAGACAGACAAATTGATAGACAGACAAATTTAGAGAAAAAAGATAGATAGATATATAGATAGATAGATTAATAGATTGATAGACAGATTGATTGATAGATTGATAAACAGTTTGATAGACTTATAGATAGATAGATTTATAGAATGAAAGAAAGATTGATTGATTAATAGATAGACAGATAGATAGAAAGATAGATAGATTGATTGACATAGAGATACACAAATAGATAGATAGAAAGATAAATAGACAGATATATACATAGATAGAAAGATAGATAGATATACATATAGATAGACCAAAAGATTTACAAATAGAATATAAAAATATTGTTAGATATATAGAGAGACAAATTAATATACATATAGATAGAAAGATAGACAAATAGATAGATAGATAGATTGATATATAGATAGATAGATAAACACAAAAATAGACTTATAAACAGACAGATATATAGACAGAAAGATAAAAAATAGATAGATAGATATATAAATAGATAGACCAATATAATATATAGATAGATTTATTGACAAATAGATATACAGATCGATAGATAGATATATTGACATATAGATATGCAATTAGGTAGATAGATTAATAGATAGAGAAATAGATAGATAGATTTGTAGATAGTAAGATAGATAAAAAAATAGATAGATAGATATATATATCGACCTATAAATAAATAGATATATAGACAAATAAATATATAGATATATAAAAAGATAGATAGATAAATAAATAGATAGATAAATATAAAAATATATCGATGGATAGATAGATAGACAAATATATAGGGAGATAGAAAGAAAAATACATAGATGTATAGATAGATTGATTGATAAACAAATAGATAGACTTATATATATATAAAGATTGATAGAAAGATTGATAAACAGGTTGAAAGATAGATGTATAGACATATTGATAGACTGATTGAAAGAGAGATAGTGTTTGATAGACAAAAAGATATATAGATTGATTGATAGGCAGATAGAAGATATGTTTTGACAAATAGATAGATCGATTAATAGACAGATAGATAGTCAAATAGATCAAAATATATATAGAAAGAATTATAGATAGAGAAATAAATATATAAATAGAAAGATAGATAGACAGATACATAAATAGATAGATAGATAGACAGATACATAGATAGATAGATAGACAGATATATAGATAGATAGATAAATAAATAAATATATATATATATATATATATATATATATATATATAGATACACAAATAGATACACAAATATATAAAGAGAAAAATAAATTGACAGATAAATAGATAGATAGAAAGATAGAAAGATAGATATATAGATAGAAAGATAGATTAACAAATAGATAAATATAAATTTAGATAAATAGATAAACATATTAATATACATATAGATAGATAGATAAACAAACAAATAGATAGACTGATAGATAGATAGACAGATAGATAGATAGACAGATAGATAGATAGACAGATAGATAGATAGATAGACAAATTGATAGACAGATAGATAGATAAATATAAATATAGATAGATAGATGATAATAAATATAGATATACAAGTAGATAGATAGATAGATAGACTGATAAATAGATAGATAGATATTTATATTAATAGAGAAATAGATAGACAGATAGATAGACATATTGATAGATAATTTAATAGAAAAATAGATACACTAATTTTAGAAAGATTAATAGACAAATTGTTAAGTAGATTGATAGATAGATTGATAAATAGATTGTTAAATATATTGACATACAAATTAATAGATAGATAAATAGGAATATTGATAGAAAGATAGATAAATAGGTAGATATATAGATAATAAAATAGATAGATAGAAATTTAGATTATTAGACAAATAGATAAAATGTTTATTCGATAGATATATTGAGAAACAGATAGACAAATATATATATATATATATATAAACACATAGATAGAATGATTGATAGACAAATAGATCGACAAATAAAAAGAAAGATAGATAGACAATAAATAGACAAATTGATAGAGAGATTTATAGGCAGATAGATATAAAGATTCATATACCAACTGATAGAAATAAAGATAGACAGATAGATAGATTAAATAATAGATAGATTGATAGACAAATTGATAGAAAGATAGATTGATGGATAAATAGATAAAGAGATAGTTAAATAGATAGAGAGATAAATAGCTAGATAGATCGAGAGATTATTAGTTAGATAGATCAATAGATAGATAGAAAATAGAGAGACATATATATAGATTGATTGATTGATTGTTGAATAGATATTTAGATAGATATAAATGTAGATAGATAGACAAATTGATATATTGATAGATAGATAAAAATATGGACAGATATATAGATAGATAGAAAAATAGTTAAATAGACAGATAGAAAAATAAACAAATAGAAAGATAGACAGATAGATAAATAGATATATAGATGTATAGATATAGATATATAGATAGATAGATAGATACATAGACAGATATATAGACATATAGATAGATAGATAGACATATATATAAATATATATAGAAATAGATAGATAAATTTATAAATAGATAGAAAGTTAGATAAATATAGATAGATCAATAGACACATAGATATATAGATAGATTAATAGATAAATAGATAGATATATATATATATATAGGCAGACATAAAGACATATATATAGATAGATAAATAGATAAACAAATAGATAGATAAATAGATAGTAAGAAACATAGATAGATAGACCAATAGAGATATAGAAATACTAAAACATAAATAGGCACAAAGAAAGATAGATAATTTATTTGTGTGTCTCATATCTATATCGAAGTCAGCATTAGCAGCTTCCATGACTATTCTATGGTATGTGTTTGATGCTTCTTCACCACATGCAAATGATTCAGTACCCATATTTGGGTCAATGTTCATAGTCATTGTACTTTCCCCATTATAAATCCAAATAAAATAATTTGGTACAAAGCCATATTTAGCCAAATGGTATCTTATAGTGTTTACATCACAAAAAGGGATATTCTGACACTTCCAGTTATTATATGGACACTTAATTTTTTCTACATCTATCCATCTCAGTTTACTACATGCAAAGTTGATGAAAGTTTCAAGCTGACTCAAAAATTCTTGATTCAAAATTCCATTCATAAACCTTTGTACATCTACTGAAGATTTGAACTCATTTTGCCCTATTTTATTTACAAAAAATAATGATCGATCATTATTTTGAATGAAACATATAATTACTTCAAAATATGTTAATAATTAAATACAATTACTTATAGATGATTATTTAAAGATTAAATATTATGAATATCGAGGCAATGCGTATGCAGAATCTGCATTAATAGATAAGTCATGGTAAAAGAAGCATATGTGTACATTTAGTTATATTTATATTTATATAAATATAACTAATATATAAAAATGTATATTAAATAAATGTTGTTAATTATATATTTATATATAGTTATGTATAATGTTTTATTAGTTATACATTTAGTCAAAGACAATTAGTTATAGTTATATGTTATTATACCTATATATATAATTAAAAATAGAGTTATATATTGTTAAACATATAGTTATATATAGATATATTCATACAAGTAGTTTTATGTAGTTATACATAAATGTATACAAAGTTATAAACAACTATATAGATTTATATATATGTATACATATATGTATACATAGTTACAATTATAGTTATATTTAATTATATAAAGTTTTACATATTTATACAAATAGTTATATATTATTATACACAATTAGTTAAACATAATGTTGTATGTTATTATACATGTAATTATAAATTAAATTACATGTGTTTATACATATAGTTATACATGTAGTTATACTTATATTTATACATGTCAGTATATATATTTTATCATATAATTTTATATATATGTACAGATAGTTATCTATAGGTATAGATATAGTAAAATATATTTATACATACTAATATATAAAAATATCTATTAAATATATGTCGTTAATTATATATTTAAATATAGCTATGTATAATATTTTTTTAGTTATACATTTAGTAAATGACAATTATTTATAGTTATATGTTCTTATACATATAGTATATATAGTTAAAAATAGAGTTATATATAGTTAAACATATAGTTATATATAGATATATTCATACAAGTAGTTATATGTAGTTATAACTACTTGTTAGAAATATAATTATATAGTGGATATATAGTTATATATATAGTTATTAGTTATAAGTAGTTATAGATATATTCATACAACATTTTAAACAAATATTTAAATTTAATTATATGAATACATATATGTATATATAGTTACAAATATAATTATATAAAATTATAAGTGTTACATAGTTATACAAATATTTATATATAATTATACACATATAGTTATAAATATGTATGTAGATAAAGATATAATTATATATAATGTCTTTGTAGTTATACAGTTAGTAAAATACAATTATATATAGTTATATATTATTATATATATAGTATATTTTGTTAGAAATATATTTATATAGAATTATACATATAGCTATAAATTATTATATAGTTAAAAAAATAGTTATGTATAGTTATAAATATAATTATAAAAATAGTTTACATAATTATAAATATAGTTATAAATATTTTTATATATAATGGCATATGATTATATAATTATACAAGTGTTTAGATATAATATTTGTGTTTACAATATTTTTATAAATGTTACATATATATAATTATATATATGTAATACTTTTATTAATATTATATAGTATATATATCACATTTATATAAACTTTGTAAATATTATATATTTAAATAAAAATTAAAATGTTATATAAATGTTTACAAAAATGTATAACATTTTATATGGTATATAATTGATATATAAAAAATTATATAAATGGATAGTGTTATGTAAATGTTCTATAGATATTTATAAACATTAATACATATGTATAAATATTTATATATAACATTATATGTTTATATAAACATATGTATAGCTATTTATATATATATAATGTCATACGATTATATAAATATATAAAAGTTTATATTTAATGTTATCTATTTATAATAATTTTGGACACAAAAAAAATAAAACTTATAAACATTAAATTTGTTTTTTCTTAAGTTACAAAAGCAGAAAACATCAAGCATTATTTATTTTCATAAGTTACAGAAGGAAAAACAATATGTAAATATTTAGTATTGAAATAAATAAAAACCTAAAAATTTAAAAAATAAAAGAAAAAAGTTTACACTGACCATTTATTGTTTAATTAATGGTGTAGAGTCAAAATTATATAAGTGATATGAAAATAGAAGAAGAAAAATGAAAAGTGGGAGAAAAAAATTATACCCGAGTTTTTTATAAAAATGAAAATCTACTAGTGGTAATCAAATTAAGAGAGACAGAGATATGGGTATAGCATCCAAAGGAAAAGAACGATGATAATATTACTTAGTAACAAGAAGAGGTAGATTTTGTAGGTTGCTCCAGTAGTCCTATTTCGCTTCTCCTCTCTTCGTCGTTGAAAGATAGAAAAAATGTTAAGTGCATAATGCCTTTGCATTTTTTTTCAAGGAAACTATATATAAATACTAAACTAGATGTAAATATATAGAAAATAAAGATACAAAAATGTAAGAGTAAACAAAAATTATAAAAAATAAATAATTTAAATAAAATAAATGAAATATATTTTTATTATCCATAAATGATATTATTTCATAAATAAATAAAATAATATTATATAATAATAAAGTATTCATATATATATATATATATATATATATATATATATATATATATATATATATATATATATATATATATATATATATATATATAATATAATATAATATGGTTATAAATTTATAAGAATTCAATTTATAATTTATTAATATAATATGAAATAATTATAAAGGCATAAAATTTGAATCTTTTACTCATTATATATTTTAATCTTTGAAGTGTTCATTACATAACCACACTGAACTATTTATTTTTTAAATCATCAAATTTTTTTTTGATTTATTTAAAATATCTATGTATTAATATAAAATATCAATTTATTTTCTTTTAAATTTTATCAAAATTTTGAAAATTTTTTTATAAATCAAAATTTTCAAATCTTTTTGTCATTATATTTTTAAAAAATTTCTAACATCATAAAAATATTATTTTTTTATTTTATTTGTATAAATATTTACTTGTTTATTCATTTATCCATATATTTTTATAAGTTTTTTTTAATTAAACAATTGTTTATTTTAGTTTTTTGTTAGTAATAATTTTTATTTATGTTTATTTATAATTTAAAATATATTAAAAAATATTATAATATTATAATAAATTAAATAATGTTTTTTAATAAAAAATTTTAAATATCATAAATAAATATTTCAAAAAAATTAATTATAATTTTTAATAAATTAAATAATCAAAATATAGTTATTTTAAACATATTTAATATAAATTTCTATTTGTATTTATATATTTATTAAATTTTTTATTTATAATAACAATTATTTATTATTATATGAGGAGATTGTCTTTCAGGGATCACTCATCTATAGACCATGACATACCTTTAATATAGAAAATTATATAAATATTAAAATAAATAATTCTTTAAAAAATATCATTAAAGATTAGCGATGGAAATTATCACTAGTCTAAATAGCTAAATAAAAATTCATAGCTAAATGCATATATTTTGAGAAAATAAACATTTAAGGAATTATCACTTCCAGTTATATATTAAATCATAAAAAGATAAATTTAGATAATTATTTAGCGAGAGATTTTGCCTCATTTTAATTAGCTAGGGAAATTCCATCGCAAAGTCCATCGCTAAAATTCCCACATTTCTTTGCACGAAATATCCACTATAATTTTAGTGATGGAAAATTTTCATTACAACATTTCCATCGCTAACCCGTCACTAAACCGTTGCAAAATTTTAATTTAATGTAAAATCAAAAATCGATAGTTATTCTTTAGCTAATCCCTCGTTAATTAGGTAGGAATTTTTTACCTAGCTAAATTTCCTTGGCTAAATAGATATTTTTTTTGTAGTGTAGATCAAAAGATTGATTTATTGATTGATATACAGATTTATAGATAGATCATTATATAGATTGATTGATTGATTGATTGATTGATAGATAGATATGCAAATATACAAATAAATTGATAATAAAACAAATAGACAATTAGATAGAAAAAGAGATAGATAATAGATACTAAGATAGATAGAAAATAATTTGATAAATAGATAGATAGATAGACATAAAAAAAGATAAATAGATAGATATATAGATAGAAAAATATATAGATTAACACATAGATAGATAGATATATAATTAGGTAGATCAGCAAATATATAGAATTATTGATAGACAAGTGGACTGATAGACAAAAAGATAGATAGAAAGATTGATAGATAGATAGATTTATAAATAGACAGATTAAAAGATAGTTAGATATAGAGATAGACAAACTAACAAATAAACATATAGATAGATAGACAAATAAACATATAGAAGGATAGATAGATAAGCTAAAAGATAGAGAAATAGACAGATTGATAAATAAATAGATTGATAAATAGACAGATAGAAAAATAGAAAGATAAATATGAATATAGAAAGATAGACTTATAAACTGATAGATTGATAAACTGATAGACTAATAGATCATTGGATTGTTAGACAAATAAATAGATAGATAGATATATAGACAAATATTAATTAGACCTACAAATAGACAGATAGATAAATAGATTAATTGATTGATAGATAAATACACTGATAGACTAATAGATAGATAGATAGTCATATAGTAAGATATATAGACAAATAAAAAATAGATAGTTACTTAGATAGATTGATTTAAACATAAACATATATAAAAATAGATAGATAGATAGATAGATAAACATATAGATAAATAGATAGATAAAATATAGACAGATAGACAGATAGATAGATAGACAAGCAGATAGTAAATAGATATAAAAATAGATAAATGGATAGACAAATAGATAGATAGATAGAGATATAGATTGATAGATAAACACATAAAAATATAGAGAGATAGACAATGTGATAAATAGATAGATAGATATATATATATATATAGTTTGATAGAAAAATAGATAGATAGATATACAAACATAAGATAGATATATAGATAGACAGATAGACAAATAGGTATATAGATAGACACATTATTTACACATAGACATAAATAAATATATAGATACACAGATAGACAATTAGACTAATTGACTAATAGGAAGTTATATAGTTTGATAGATAGACACATAGATAATTAGATTGATAGATTATTAAATATATTGATAGTTAGACATTTGGACATATATAGAGATTGGTAGATAAATACTTAGAAAGATAGATAGATAGACATATAGATAGATAGAAAGATAGACAAATATACAAATAGATAGATAATCAAATAAATAGATAGGCAATAGATAAATAAACATGTAGATAGATATACATATTAACAAATAGATAGATAGACTAATAGAATGATATACAGAAAAGATAGTTAAATAGTTAGACAAATAGATAAATAGATAGATAGACAGATAGACCATTAGATAGATAGATATTTTGAAATGATAGATATATAGACAGATATATAGATATATGTATAGGGAAAAATACAAATAGACAAATAAATAGAAATAGAGATAGATAAATAGACACTTAGATAGAATGAAAAATATATAGATAGATAGATAGAACGACACATAGACTAGTATATAAAAAGATAGATAGACAGAAATATAGATAGATATTGATCAACATTTTGACAGACAAATAATTAGATAGTTAGATAGATAGACAAAAAGACATATAGAAAGATAGATATATTAGACATATAAACTGATAAATAGATAGATAGATAAGCATATAGAAAAAGAAAAAAAATAGATGGATGAGTAAATAGATAGATAGACTTATAAACTGATAGACTGATAGATAGTTGGATAGTTAGATAAGTAAACATATATATAGATATTCAAATAGACAATTAGACACACAAATTGATAAGGATATAGATATATAGCTAGAAAGATTGATAGGTAGAATGATAGATAGATAGATAGAAAAGGAGAAAATAACATAGTTA
Source organism: Sapria himalayana (assembly GCA_029783825.1). Taxonomy (NCBI): domain Eukaryota; kingdom Viridiplantae; phylum Streptophyta; class Magnoliopsida; order Malpighiales; family Rafflesiaceae; genus Sapria; species Sapria himalayana. Next base: position 177,528 of record JAREIK010001889.1, read on the forward strand.
CTTAATATATAAATTGACACTTAGACAAATATACAAATCAATAGATAGACATATACATGGACAGATAGATAGATAGATAGATAATAAGATATGTAGATAGATATATAAATAGATAGACAGATAGACATATAAATAGATAGATAAATAAACAAATAGACAAATAGATAGTCAAATAAATTTATAGATAGATAGTCAAAAAGACATATATATCTATATAGACACGTATATAGATAAACATGTAGATAGATAGACATAAAGACAAATAGATAGATAGATAGAAAGACACACAGATAGACAAATAGTTAGATATATAAATAGATAGATAGATACAAAAAAAGATAGATAGAATGATATGTAGATAGATAAATAGATAGATTGATAGATAGAAACATAGATAGACAAATAAATAGATAAAGAGACAGATAGAAACATAGATAGATAGACAGATATAAATATAAACACATAGAAACATAGAGAGATAGACAAATATACAAAAAGATATATAGATAGATATACAGATCAATAGATGAATGGATAGATAGATAAACAAACATATGAGATATAGATAAACAAACGGATAGACAAATAGAAAGATAATTAGATATAAATATACTAATATAGAGACATAAATAAATAGAAAAATAGCAATTAGCAAAAAGGCTATTGGGTAGTTAAATAGTTTGATAGATAGACACAAAGTTAAATAGATATATAAACTATTAAATAGATTGACAGATAGACATTTAGATATATATATATATATATATATATATATATATATATATATATATATATATAGTTAGATAGATAAGGAGATAGACATATAGACATATAGATAGATACAAAGATAGACAAATATAAAAATATATAGCTATATAGATAGATAAATAGATTAAAAGATAGACATGTGGATATATAATAAAATAAAAAGATTGACATTAGACAAATAAACATGTAGATAGATAGACATATTGACAGATATATAAACTAATAGACTGATAGTTAGAAAAGATAGTTAAATAGATAGATAGATAGAGAAATATAGATATATATAGATAGTTAGTTGAATAGATAGATAGATTGATAGATTGATTGAATGATCGAAAGATAAGTAGATATACAGATAGATAGATAGAAAAAACACAAATAGAAAAATATATAGAAATAGAGATAGATATATTGATGCTTAGATAGATAGACAAATATATAGATAGACAGACATATAAATAGATAGATAGAAACATAGATAAATAAATAAATATATATATATATATAGAAAAATATATAGATTTACAAATAGATAGATAGTTAGTTAGATAGATCGATATATTGTTATATCAATAGATAGACAAATAGACTAATAGATAGATAGATAGTTAGATAGACAAATATACATATAGAAAGATAGATAGAGAAAAAAATAAATAGTGAAATAGATAGTTAGATAGATAGTTAGTTGAATAGATAGATAGATAGATTGATTTAATGATCAAAAGATAAGTAGATATACAGATAGATAGATAGAAAAAACACAAATAGAAAAATATATAGAAATAGAGATAGATATATTGATGCTTAGAATAGATAGAAAAAATATATATATAGACAGACATATAAATAGATAGATAGAAACATAGATATATATATATATATATATATATATAGACAAATAGATAGATTTACAAATAGATAGATAGATAGTTAGTTAGATAGATCGATATATTGTTATATCAATAGATAGACAAATAGACTAATAGATAGATAGATAGTTAGATAGACAAATATACATATAGAAAGATAGATAGAGAAAAAAATAAATAGTGAAATAGATAGATAGATAGATAGATAGTTAGTTGAATAGATAGATAGATTGATCTAATGATCAAAAGATAAGTAGATATACAGATAGATAGATAGAAAAAACACAAATAGAAAAATATATAGAAATAGAGATAGATATATTGTTGCTTAGATAGATAGAAAAATATATATATAGACAGACATATAAATAGATAGATAGAAACATAGATAAATATATATATATATAGACAAATAGATAGATTTACAAATAGATAGATAGTTAGTTAGATAGATCGATATATTGTTATATCAATAGCTAGACAAATAGACTCATAGATAGTTAGATAGATAGATAGAAAAATATACATATAGAAAGATAGATAGATAGACAAATAGATAGTGAAATAGATAGATAAACAAAATAGACAAATAGATAGATAGATAGAAAATTAGAAAGATAGTTAGATAAGTGAATAAAAAGATAGACTTATAAATTGATATATGATAGATATTTGGATAGTTAGAAAGATTAAAAGATAGATATATAGATAGATAATCAAATAAATAGATAGACAATAGACAAATAAATAGGTAGAAAGATGAACATATTGACAGATAGAAAGTGAGATAATAAACTGATAGATAGAAAAGATAGTTATATAGTTAGACATATAGAAATATAGGCAGATAGACATATAGACATAAATATTGTTAGTGAGTTTCTGAATTAAATTGATAGAAAGATAAATAGATAGATATATTCATAGATTGATAGATAGAAAAATTGACATATAGATTGATAGACAAATAAACTAATAGAAAGTTAGATATATAGATAGATATATAGATAGAAAGATAGACATATATATACGTAAATAAATAATAAGATAGACATATAGATAGATAAACATATAAATAAATAAAAAGAAATATAGATGGATAGACACATACACTTATAAACATATAGACTAATAAACAAGCAGAGAGATAGATATATAGAGAGATAGATAGATAGATATACAGATAGATAGTTGGACAAATAGATAGATAGATTGATTGATTGATAGGCAAATAGACAAATAGATAGATAAAAAGATAGATAGATAATTAGATTGAGAATCATATAGATAGATTGAAAGATAGATAGATAAATATATATATATATATATATATATATAGCTAGATAGATACAAAGATAGATAGAGAGATAGATAGGTAGATAAAAAGATAGAAAGAAAGATAGATAGATAGATTTATAAAATGACAGATAGACATATAGATAGATAAATAGATAGATGAATAAACATATATGATAATAGACATATATTTATCTATTTGTATATCTATCTGCTTATCTCTATGTTTATCTATCTATCTATCAATTAATCTAGTTATTAGTCTATCTACCAATCTATCTATCTCTATATCATTCTATCTATTAATCTATCCATCTATCTATTTGTCTATATGTATGTCTATTTATCTTTCAATCAATCAATATATCTTTCTATATGTCTATCTATCTATTTGTCTGTGTATCTATCTATTTATTTGACTATATATCTATCTGTCTATCTATCTATTTATTTATTTATTTATCTTTATGTCTATCTTTCGACTAGTCTATCTTCTTGTCTGTCTATCTATCTGTCTATCAATCTATCTTTTTATATTTCTATCTAACTAATTGTATGTCTATTTATCTATCTATCTAAATGTCAATCTATCTGTCTATCTATCTAGCTATATATCAATCTCACTATTAGTCTATTTATCTTACTATCTATTTATCTGACTATCTATGCATTTTTTGTCTATCTAACTATTTATATATCTTTATGTCTATCTATCTGCCTAACTATTTATTAATATATATGTCTATCTATTTATTAATATATCTGTCTCTCTATCTATTTATCCATCTATCTACTAATTCATCTATCTATCTATCTGAATATCTATCTATCTATCTATCATTCTATATATATATATATACATACATACATATATCTATCTATTTATCCCTCTATTTATCTGCCTATCTATCTATCTATCTCTAAATATATCTATCTGTATGTCTCTCTATCTTTATATCTATTTATCTATCTATCTATCTTTTTGTTTGTCAATATATCTGAGTATCTTTCTATCTTTCTGTATACCTATATTTCTCTATATCTATCTATCTATCTATTTATCAATCTATCAATCTATATTTCTATCTATTTGTCAATCTATGTATCTATCTATCTATTTATCTATCTTTCTATCTATATATTTATATATCTATCTGTTTATCTATTTATATGTCTATCAATCTATTTATCAATTTGTCTACCTATATTTTTATTTTTCTATCTAATTGTCTATCTATATGTTTCTGTGTCTATCTATCTACATACATGACTATCTAAGTGCTTGACTGTCTGCGTGGTTGGATGTCTATTTATTTATCAATTAGTCTATTAGTCTATCTTTCTATCGATCTGGCTATTTTTCAATCTATTTGTCTATCTTTTTATCTAATTTTTTGTCTGTATGGATATTTGGCTATCTGTCTATATGTTTGTTTATCTGTCTATCTATCTATTTATCTATCTATCAATATTTCTATCTATCTATCTTTCTTTCAATAAATTAATATATATATATATATATCTACATATCTTTGTGTCTATCATTCTCTTTATCTTTTGTCTATCTATTTATCTATATATCTATCTATCTATCTATCTTATATCTTTCTATATATCTATCTTTCTATCTATCTGTTTATCTATCTATCTATCTATGTGTCTTTCTATCTTTCTATCTTTTTATCTCTATGTCTATCAATGTATGTATCAATCTATTTTATATCTGTCTATCAATCAATCTATCAATTTGTCTATCAATCTATCTATCAATCTTTCTATCAATCTATCTATCAATCTATCTTTTAATCTATCTATCAATCAATCTATCTATCTATCTATCAACTATCTATCAATCTAATTATCAATCTATCTATAAATCTATCTATTAATCAATATATCTATTTTTCTATCTTTCTGTCTATATATTTGTCTATTTATTTGTCTATCTATCAATATATCAATATGTTTATCTATCCATCAATCTATCTGTCTATCAATCTCTATATCTGCATGTCTTTCTATTTTCCTTTTTATAAGTCTATTTATCTATCTATTTGCATATTTATTTATATATATATTTTTGACAATCTATCTATCTTTCTATCTATTTATATGTCTGTCTGTTTATCTATCTACCTGTCTATCTATCTATCTATCAATTATTCTATTAATCTATTTGTCTATCTGTCTATTTCTCCATTTGTCTATATGTCTAATTGATTATTTTTCTATCTATCTATATATCTATCTTTCAATCATTCTTCCTATCTATCTTTGTATCTATCTATTTGTCTATCTAGCTATCTATCTTTTTATTTATCTATATATTTGTATATTTGTCTATTTATATATCTATCTATTTGTCTAACTATCTATTTGTCTATCTATCTATCTTTCTATATATATATATATATATATATATGTCTATCTGTCTATCTTTCTATCTATCTTTATATATGTTTATCTATCTATCTATCTATACATCATTCTATCTCTCTATTTGTCTACCTATTTATCCGTCTATCTATTTGTCTATCTATGTGTCTATCTGTTAATCTATCTATATGACTATCTGTCTACATGTCTATCTATCAATATATCTTTTTGTCTATTTCTTTATTTATCTGTATATATATCTATTATTCATTCTATCTATATGTGTATCTATTTGTCTATCAATCAATCAATCTATCTATCTATCACTTTGTCTATCAAAATATCTATCAATCTATTTACCTATCCGTGTATCTATTTTTTTATCTATCTATCTGTTTGTCTATCTGTCTATCTATTTATCTGTCTGTCTATCTATATATCGATTTATCTATCTTTTTATAATTCTATATGTTAGTCTATCTATCTTTTTGTATATATATTTCTCAATCTATCTATCAATCTATCTCGATATCTATTTGTCTATCTATATGTCTATCTATCTATTTATCTATCTATATATCCATATATCTATATATCTATCTATTTGTCTATCTATCTATCTTTCATTCTTTCTATCTATTTGTCTGTTTATTTTTATATCTATATGTCTAACTTTTTATCTCTCTATCTATCTATTTGTCTAACTATCTATATTTTTTTCTATCTATCTATTTGTATATTTGTCTATATTTTTATCAGACTATCTATCAATCTATCAATCTATTTATCTGTCTATCTATCTATCTATATATCTATCTATCTTTGTATCTATGTATTTGTCTATCTGTCTATGTTTCTATCTATTTAGCTATCTATCTATATATCATTATATATATCTTTATCTCTATCTCTCTATCTATCAACATGTCTATCTGTCTATCTATCTATCTATTGTCTACTTGAATTTCTATTTGTCTTCCTATTTATCTGTCTATCTTTCAATCTATCTATCTATCAATCTATCGATCAAACTATCTATCTATTTGTTTATCTATTTTTCTATCTATTTATCTATATGTCTTTTTATCTATCTATTTAATTCTCTATCTATCTATCTATCTATATGTCTATCAATCAATCTATTTATCTATCTGTCTATCTATTTTTCTATTTATTTGTCTAATCTATCTATCTATCTGTATGTCTATTAATTTGTCTTTCAATTTGTCTATTAATGTATTTATTAATATTTCTATATATCTATCAATCAATCTGTCTATCAATATATTTATCAAACTATCTATTTATCTATCTCTATGATTATCTATCTATCTGTCTATCTTTTTTTCTATCTTTTTGTCTGTCTATCTTTCTAATTGTCTATCTAATTTTTTGTATGTTTGTATTTCTTTCTATCTACTTATCATCCTGAATATCAATCTTCATAACTATCTATTTGCCTGAATATCAATCTGCCTAACTATCTATCTACCTGACTATCTATCTGTCTGGCTGACTGCTTATTTGTTTATCTATCTATCTACCTATCTATTTGTCTATTAGTCTATCAGTCTATTAGTCTATTAGTTTATTAATCTATATGTCTATCTATCTATGTGTTTATTAGTCAGTCTGTCTATCTGTCTCTTTGTCTATCTATCTAATTATTTATCAGACTATTTGTTTATCTATTAACATGTATATTTGTCTATTTATCTATTTGTCTCTATGTTTCTCTATCTCTCTATTTGTCTTTGTATATCTTTGTATGTATTTATTTTTATCTTTCATTCTATCTTTCTCTCTATATGACTATCAATCAATCTATCTATCTATATATCTTTCTATTTATATATCTATCAGTCTATTAGACTATTTTTCTATTGATTTATATGCTTATCTATCTATATTTATGTTTATTTATCTATCTATGTATAATTATATCTACTTATCTATATATCTATCTATATATCTTTCTATCTATCTCTCTGTCTAGCTGTTTATTTATGTAATAATATTTCTATCTATTTGTGTGTCTACCTATATATATATATATATATATATCTATCTATTTATCAATCTATCTATCTATCTATATATCAATATGTTTATAAATCTGTCTATAAATCAATCTCTTAATCTGTCTATCTATCTTACTATCAATCTATCTATCAATCTCTATATAAAAATGTATATCAACCTGTCTAACAATATATTTATCTATCTACCTATCTATTTGTCTATCTAACTGTCGCTTTATTTGTCTTTTTATATGTCGATC